>APFE030259068.1:0-16921 GCA_000404065.3 Pinus taeda
GATACTTACATTATAACCAGGGTTGTGAGATGGGTAACACTGGAAGGTATACTTGTAATTCCTTTGCTCTAGAAATTCCTGCGATCAAAATCAATCAAATGAAATGTAGAACAGATTTCTGAAAGCTAAATAAACAAAGTAAATACATAACTTGTAAAATTTTAGAAATTCGACCAACGGAGAACCCAAAAAAGCTGGGTCTGAATTACTACTCACAAGCTTGTGATTCTGGGGGATACATAGCTGTTACAGCCTAACCAATCCCAAGAAAATTAGTGGGAAAGCATGGATCACCAGCCGAAGCATATGTGAAATTAATATCCAACTGAATTTCTCTCAAAGCTCGCACTATAAAATTGAACAACGAGATAATTTCAATACATCCCTACGTAAGATATTTGGGTTTTGACGAGAAGAAAAATTGAAATGATAAAAGCTTCGGATAAATCATGGAATGCATACCATCTTGAGCGAATGTGCCATTTTCACGCAAATCGATTTGACGATATATTTCCAAAGCGTTGAAAATTGGATGATCTGTTGCCTATACCCGAAATGCCATTTGCATTGTTATCCCGTATGGCATCAAGATGGAGACATTAGAGGACTCTAAGTTAGATTATTCCTTTCAGTTAATGTAACCGTAATCCAAAATTCGACATCCAACATTAGAACGAAAGTGGGGAGCGACCGACAATCGTAGTTTGCGTAAAGAAATGTTGCACGCCGTAGATATTTGGTTCCGATCTGAAGCGGAGTTATATCATAGCAATTCTTGTTTCCTTTTGGAAATTTTCGAAGGGACAATATTATTCCGTTGACTTGTGTGAAGAAATGGTGAAACGCACAGGTGGTGAAAAATGTGACTGTGCAGGAGAAAAGGCCGAGAGGTGAAAGAAGAAGACCAGAGGAGGTTTTGTATGTAAAACCATGAATTGTTTCACACAGCAGTGAAAAGTTAATACTGTAAATCCCTGTAATTTTTGTTTTTCACACAGCAGTGAATGTAAATGAAATTTTTACACACAGTGGGATAAAATTTCAAAAGAGACAGAGTAATTTCTTTTGTAATGTTTTGGTGAATCCCTCTGAGTGAAAGAGGATGAATATGTATTAGTAATTTTGTTTTAATGAATAGAAATCATTTTATGGTGGTGAAATACTCTTTTCAGTAAAAAAAAATTTAAGGCTTCCCTGTGCACAAAAGATCCTGGAATAAAGAAATAAAACAAAGCATTGACTCTATGTTCAGTTCATGTTTGGTTTGGTATTTTCCCATTGCAAAAATAACCAACACAATCGTAGTTTGCGTAAAGAAATGTTGCACGCCGTAGATATTTGGTTCCGATCTGAAGCGGAGTTATATCATAGAAATTCTTGTTTCCTTTTGGAAATTTTCGAAGGGTGTCCATCTGTATCGATGTTGTCACTCGTGCGCCATTGGGAACTATTGAATTCTGTCAAGCGTGGATATAGTCATTGTCGGTGATTGTCACAAACCTCTTAAGTTAATAAAAAAAAAATATAACCAAAGTAAAATACTGGTTTTGCCATACAATATGTTATGTGGTAAATGTAATTGTCATTAGTATGTCTTTTTACCATATGATATAACATATACACATAATTTCGGATTTTGCATTTATAATTTGGAGATTATAAAGGTTAATAATTTTGCAAACATCAGTATAAACAAGTCTTTAAAGTACATTTATTTATTGCACCGAATCGGACTAATTATGTTGCCAAACCAGTGGTATTGAGACTTTATTAGAAGTTTAATATTTCTGAATTGAGAAGTACAAAGATTAACGTCATTTGTGAACTTTTGGGCGGTTCACCGCCTTAACTTACTAGACCCTCTTTGGAGTGTTCTCTCATGGCTTCCCGTTGTATTCCGCTTGGCTTCGATCCCGATGTGCGATGGACAATGTTGCTCAACTCCTACGATCGGACGGCGGATGCGGCGTTGTGCGAGACTAAATCCTGGGGAAAATGGAGTAACTTATCATCTGTTACGTTTTCGGCTTCCTTGCTTGCTCTTTGAAAAAGTTATGGCACTTCCTCCTTCAGCGAGTTTTGAGTTAACTGTTATCATTCGATGGGTTCAATACCCCGTACACTAATTGTTATGGGAACCGAGGGTTTGTTGTTTGTTTCTCAGGTCTGCAGTTATGTTTTCCTCTAAATCAGGTTGTTGTTTTCGGAGGGTTTCATCATTGAACCAGGTAAACGTTTTCCCTTATGCCTTGTGCTCGAATAATGATGGCTATCTTTATTTATTTTCTTTTTTTCAATTTTCTTTAGTTGCGAATTAAAGTTTTCTGCTGATGTTTTGCAAATTCATGAGGCTCGAAGGCTAGAGGGTTACTTGGCTCGGTTCATCCTACCAAAAGTTCAGACCTTGGTGTAAGGAAAGGTGTAATGACCTCAATGAGGAACGTTCAGATATTGTATGAAAGGTGTAATGACCTCAATGAGGAACGTTTTGAACACAAACAATATTAATTTTGTTCGAATTCCAAAAATGTATTTAATTGGGAACTTCCGGTCATGAGCCGTGTATTTTATCGATTGTTTTGATATTTTAATGGAGGTGTTTCTTGTTAAGCGATATGGACTTTTATTGTTTGTGAGGTCTAGAACCACTTTCTGTTTTGGTAAGAGGCTACCACCTTATAGGTTTATCTTTTCATTTAAGGGAAATTACAAACCTTTGCATTTTTAGTCATATACCTGAATTTAAATGGAGAATTTTTTCGAGGACAGTCTATTTATCTCTAATTCAGGTAGTAATGGCATCGCGTTTCTATTTTCGTTTATTTGTTAACGTATATGAGCCTTGTAAGCGGACATCTTCTGAACTATTTTAGTAGTCCCACCCATTGTATATTATTTATGTCGACTAGCACATTGGTTTGAATGATTTATTTAAAGGTCATTTCTTGCGAGGTATTGCTTCCATAACTCTGATAGTATGCATTCAATTAAATCGTTTCCTTAAATAGCTATTAGTCAATTTTATTTTCTCGTTCTCCCTTAATTCAAGCTTAAATGTTTGCAGTTCCTCGGCTTGTTCTCTAACCAGTGATGCTGAAAGGGTTCTCTTTATTTTCTTTTCTATTTGGTTTTCTTCTTGTTTTCCGGAAAACTATTATTCAAGTTTGCATTGTTTCACTTAGCTATCTCTTTCATGATCTAGCTGTATAGTTATTCTAGCTACTACTTGATGATGGAATACTGTTGTAAGTTTGCCCATAAAATTTATATTTATTGCTTTACTTTCCTAAGGTTTTTGAGGTTTAACGCTTACAGTTATTCTGTCCCTTTCTTTCTTCTTCTATTTAGGAATTAACTTATTGACATCTAAGGTGCTTACCTATCTTAACCACTAGCATCATACACAAATATACCGATACTGTAGTTTATCTTATTAAGCAATAAACAGAGCATGCATTTATACCATTCAACGATAAATAAACTCAATGACTAATGTTTGAGTCCCAGATTATACTCATATGGTTTGTTGAACTGGAATAATCTTTAACTACTAATTTAACTCAATGACTAATGTTTGAGTCCCAGATTATACTCATATGGTTTGTTGAACTGGAATAATCTTTAACTACTAATTTGTCTCCCAGAGACTAGTGCACCTTCGCTCTCTGTCTCCCCCCGAGCCACCCTACACATGGTTTCTCTTCAAGAACTTCTGTCTCAAATAGTAAGGACTATCTGGTCTTCCCCATACTTAGCCAGTCCCCACTGTCTGCCCTACCAACAAAACAACGTTTTTCCTCAATCTTTACCTCTATTCCTTACTGATTTCAGGTGCCTCCCATCCTCTTGATCTTCGAATAAATTTCTCATGGAAGTAGTTAGGGTTGGGTAACTGCCCAACCCAAGTGTTTCTTGAGAATCAAAATTGTCATACTTCAGACAAATTATTTTAAACTAAGTAATTATTGTCTTTACTCTGGCATTCCACTTTTCAAATATTTAAATAAAAAATAACTAATTATTTATAACCTTAATCAATTTTCCAGTTTGTAAAATATACAGTAAATAAATATTTACACATATGAGAGACATCACATCTCCCCCTCTTATGATTGAACATCGTTCCGATGTTTTTCTATTGGAAATAACTTCGAAAATATTTCCTTCATGGTCCATGCATCTTCTCAGGTAGTCTGTTCAGGCCTGAAATGTTGGCACTGCACTTTAACTTAAGTGATAACTTGTCTCGCAACATTGAGTATACCCATTGATTCGACCAGGAAATCGCCTTCCATTTAGACCTGTATGACAAAGTAAACTTTTAGCAATTCAGAAAATCAAAGTGTAAATCAATTATACAACTTTTAGGTACATACATATATATGTATGATAGATTGTTGAAGTTTTTTAACTTTACCTACTTACCAGAATATCCTGCCAATTTATTATGTGTTTGGGATTATATATATATATATATATATATATATATATATAATATATATATATATATATATTTCTCTAATGTAGAAACGTGAAAAACATTGTGCACACGAATATGATTAGGTAGAGGAAAGGAAAGAGATAGCAGAGTCACTTTAGCATGAATGAGAAAACAGATGTCTACAAGAGGAAATATTCTGGAGATAGAAATCTAGAGTCCAATGGATTAAGGAAGGGGATAAAAACACCAAATTATTTCACAGATCCACCATAGCTCATAGAAACAACAATATAATTGTGAAACTTACAGATCATCATGGTGTAGAAAGAAACACTCATGAAGAGATGGAAGAGGTTCTAGTTCAGCATTTTCAGAGAATTTCTAAGGAAACTATAGCAGATAGATCACAGTTTACTGAAAAATATACACAGTACATTCCTAAACTGGCCTGCAGAGAAGAAAATTACAATCTCAACATACCGGTGATAGAGGAAGAGCTTGAGGAAGTCATCACAGAGATGCACAATGGGAAAGCTCCAAGCCCGGATGGCTTCAATGTGGAATTTTTTAAGACATACTGGAGGATTATAAAGCATGATATTCTGGAGGTAGTGGAAGACTCACGCAAATCTAAAAAAGTCTTGAGGGCGCTCAATGAATATTTCATAGCCTTAATCCCCAAACAGGAAAAGGCCACCTCTCCGGACAAATTTAGACCTATAGCATTATGCAATGTGGTGTACAAAATAATATCAAAAATAATTTCCAATAGACTCAAACCTCTCCTCCCCACCCTGATGTCTAAGGAGAAAACGGGCTATGTGGAAGGGAGACAAATTCTGGATAACATAATTCAAGCACATGAAGTGGTTCATTCACTCATCACCAATAAGCAGGCAGGGATGATAATTCAGTTGGACATCGCGAAAGCCTGTGATAAACTTAGCTGGACATACATAAGAGCAGTACTAAAAGCATATGGCTTTGACTATAATTGGATTAAGTGGGTCATGGCTCTTGTTACCATTGCTAGCTATTCAATTCTTCTCAATGGCTCTCCCTCAAAAACCTTCAAGCCTATGAGAGGTCTCAGGCAAGGTGATCCTATTTCCCCTTTCCTTTTCATTTTAATGATGGAAGGGTTAGGTAGAGAAATTAGAACTACTAAGGAGGAAGGAAAAATTCAAGGTCTGAGACTCACTCGAGGTGGGGACATGGTGACACATCGGAAATTTGTGGATGACACTATGCTTCAAGGCACACCTACAGTCAACGAAGCCAAAGCATTGAAGCTAATTCTGCATGAGTTTGCTATGGCAGCGGGTATTGAGGTAAGCCTTACTAAATCAAAGAAGTTCTTTTTCAATATTGATATTTTGATTAAAAGAAATCTCTCCAGAATTTTGGGCTTTCAAAGAGATTCATTGCCCTCGAAGTATCTGGGAGTTCCCCTCACTAATAAACCATTGCACAAGGACATCTGGGAGCCTGTTTTAAATAAATTGAAAGACAAAATCAACAGGTGGACAAAAAGAGCCCTAAACCTATGAGGGATATTGATTCTCACTAAGGCTATCCTCCAAACCATCCCTATCTATATGCAATCAACCATTCCGGCACCAACTGGGGTCAGTATTCAAATAATAAACATTCAAAGAGACTTTCTCTGGGGGAAAGGTGAAGAGAAGAAGAAATGGGCCCTGGTGGCATGGGAAAGGGTATACAAACCTAAATCCCATGGAGGCCTGGGTCTACATGAACCAAAAATTCTAAACAAAGTTCTGGGAGCTAAAGTGTGGTGGAGATGGCTAAAGGAAATACAATCCCCCTGGGCAAAACTATGGAAACAAAAGTATTCAATGAATTGGCAGGATACAAACCTCATAAGAATGACAGGACAAGTAAAAGGTTATCAAGTTTGGAACAGGGCCTGGGAGAATAGAGCCCTAGTCCAAAAACATAGTTTCTGGGAGATCAGAAGTGGAAATTTGGCCTGGTTCTGGGAGGACAATTGGCAGCAAGAGGGCAATCTCAGTAGTGAGGATTTAGCTAGTATCTAAAAAGATACCATCAACAAAGGATTAAGGAGGGTTAGTGACTTTTGGGATCAATCAAGGAAAAATGGAAAATGGAGAATTAGAAACTTCCAGTTTACAATGAGATGAGCATGTTGAATACTTAAGCTACAACCCTCAATGGTCTTTTGGAAAAAAGGTAAATCTTAATCTCAACCTTGGATGATCGATTAAGATGGGGAAAGAACAAGGTAGGTCTCTTCACCCTTAAAGAGGCCAAAATAATAGCCATAGGGCTTAACCTTCTAAGCAAAGAAAAGACTTGGAAATAACTCTAGGATAACCCTCATTGGATGAAGGTCAAACTGTTCAGGTGGCTGGTTCATCAGGGAAAAATTTTGACATGGGATAATCTAAGAAAAAGATGCTTTGTTGGCCCCTCAAGATGTCACTTGTGTGGACAACAGGAAGAAACCACAAATCATCTCCTCAACAGATGCTCTTACACTGCCACATTATGGAACTAGGTTGGAGATGTCTTCGAGCAAATAGACAGGCACGAAGATGACATCATTGCTACGTTGAAAAACTGGAGGAATTTTTTTTCAGATAATGATACAATAAAATCAGCCTGGGTGTTGACTCCAGGGTTCTTAATCTGGAATGTATGGAAGGAGCGCGACAACAGGATTTTCAAATACAAAATGGGCCCGTGAGCAGTATCCTAAATCTAATCCTTAAGCAACTCAAGGAAACTATCCACCTCCTGGGGGGTTGTTTCTACTGGAAAACCCATAGGACATAGAGAGGCCAGAATCCTGGAAAGATTGGAGCTTCAGGTTCATCTCCCCCAGTGTCCTCTGCAGATTAACAAGAATACTTCAGAAGTTAAGGGTTTCTGGCAACCCCCTTCTCAAGGTTTTTTAAAATTTAACATAGATGGAGCCTCAAAAGGGAATCCTGGAGAAGCAGGTTATGGAGGGGTCATGAGACATGAGGAGGGAAACATATAGGTCACTTTCTACAATTATCTAGAGAAGGCAACCAACAATATGACTGAGCTCATGGCGATGGAGCTATGCTTGGAAATATTGTTCAAACACAACATACATAATGTCATCATTGAGGTTGACTCAGAATTAGTAATTAATTCAGTCAAGCGGATGAGTGCAGGAGAAGCACCAGAGAAAACCTCAGGTCACTGGTGGCTTCTGCAAGTCTACCAAAGAATTCAATCACACGTAAGAATTCTAAGAACTCTTAGGTTTGTGCATGTTTGCAGGGAAGCCAACAAAGTGGTAGATTGGCTCGCCAATGAGGGGGTTAGAAGCAAGCTTACCGACATGTGCTACTGGTGGGAGGAGGTAATGAATGATAGAATGAGAAATGAATGCTCAACGCGGGCCCTCAGTGACAGAAAACAATATCAAAATAAACAATGAGACAATATTTCACTTCATGTGAATAAAGCATAAGTATTTCTCAGAGGCTGAGCACTGTATGTTCTCACAGGAATCCTGGACAGAGATAGTCATCGAGCTATGGGATTTCTACTCAAAAGGAAAAAGCTATGGAGAAATGGGCTACTGTGAAGAAGGATATTCCATGCACGAGGTGACCCTTCCGAGCATGTCATCCTCGTGTAACACTTTGGAGGATAGAAGATCAGGGAACCGGAATCAAAAACTGCTCGAGAGAAACCACCCGCATCTGGCGCCCATTGACCCAGAAGCAGTTTTCCCAGATGGTAAGAAATGCCACTTAGTAAGCGACGCGTGGTGTGGGAAGAAGAGAGAATACTTCCCTCATCGCACGATATTCCTCAGGTTTATCAGCAGTGTAATGTTGATAGTGGCCGTCAGATTTGGAGGGGGGAGATCAACGACCACAATTTGTCGTGCAAGTTTGTGGGTCCGGAAGGTCAAAACTGCTTATGGTTTACCACCTTCATCGGGTACCTTCAAAACAAAAGATGGTTTTCATGGAAAGCCAGCGAGGCCACTCAATGAGTAGCATGTGGCGGGAGACAGGAAAGAAATACCACCCTCATCGTGTGGTATTTATCATGCTTTTAAGCTGCATGATATGGATACTAGCCGTAGGATCAGAGGGAGAAGATCGACGACCAACGATGGTTGAGCAGTTTAGGGGTTCTTTTCTGCAGGCTACTACTCCACGCGATTTGGTTTTAGTCCGCTGGATAAAAAGGAGACAGATCTTCGGTGGCTAACTTGTTAGCGGACTTTGGGGTCTACGTGCATGCTTAAGGTTCTATGGCTATCTTGGCCTTGGTTTTAGTTTGCCTATGGGCGGGTTTTTTTTGGGCACGCTGTATATTTTTCCCTCTTCCTTTGTGGGGGTTTGTGCCTCTGTCCGCTTGTTGTAACCTTGGTAAATTATTTTCTTGCCAATTAAACAGAAAGACTGTCTCTTGCTTCAGCAAAAAAAGGAAGAAAATCATGAATGAATTTTCAATCATCTCAACAACCAAAATGAAAGCATCAGATTCATGACAGAGGTGGAAAATAATAGGAGCATTCCCTTCATTGACGTTCTCATAAAAAATAATTAAGATGTATCCTTATTGGCTTATCCCATCAAGTTTACCAGAATAGATACTTGCACATAGATTCTCCTCATTATCCAGTGCAAAAACAAGCTACAATCAACACTCTAGTAATGAACACTAGGATCTTTGAAGATGAGCACAGAGCAAGAAATACAACAGTTGGAAAAGGTATTCAAAATAAATGGCTATAGTGAGAGACAATATAAAAACATTCTCATAAAGGCAAAGATGATCCCCAAAGAAGGAAGGAAGAAGAGAATGCAATATCAAAAATAACATTGCCTTACATAAGGGGAGTGACATAAAATCACAAAAAATATGAAAAGGGGTAGCCCGAAATTCACCATCTCCCCCCAAAAACCATACCAAGAAAGTTAGACTATGTAAAAGGCATAATCAATCCTAAAATGCAGAAAGGCATCCACACTATAACATGCTCTTTTGGAAAGATTTACATTGCAGGAAATCATAGGTATATGCAAACCAAACTTAAGGATCACTATGCTAATATCATTTGATAACTCTACTATGATGCCTCTACATTGGCACAATTCTATAATATATACAATTATAAATATCATTAACAGTTGCAAGGTTTAGAATTACCTTTCTATAGCCATGTTTGGCCATAATCTCATATAGGTTTGAAGTGCCAACTAGATTATTCTTATAGTAACGTAATGTAATTGCTACACTTTCTCCAATAGCCTTCAATATAGCAAAATGTATCACGACATCAAATCTACACCTTGACAAAGCAAAGCTTCTAATTATATTAAAGAATTTACTACTCGTAAGGGTTCTAGTGCAAGAAATGGAAGGATAGTACTCAAAATAAAGAACAGAGAACCAATCACCAACAACTCAACCATCGGAATAAGTAGTCTAAATCTAGATAATATTTGACAGTCTGCAACTATCCCTAATTTATATATGGTGCTAATCAGCATATTATATTGTAGATGAGAAAACACAAACTATGACCTAAGCAATCTTGAAACAAAAGATAGCTACAAATGTCAAAAAAAGGCATACAAATGGAATATGTAAAGGAATGATTCAAAACATTTTATACCCAATAAAAACATCAAAATAACAACAATAAACATATAACATTTGATTCAGTATCTAGAATGCAGAATATAACATGCATAACCAAATACACTACTTACTTGGCCAATGAAAAAACATTCTTTATATCCTCTTTATTGCAAATATCTCCCTGCAATCATAAGCACAGTTCACTTTGATTATTCTTGTCATTTATAGTACCATTTTTTCTATCATTACAACCTAACCATAGTTTAATATATATTCAAAGATATAAGTGACTCCTAAAAAAACATAATACAACTAACTTACAAAGGAGACTTCACTGTTGCAAATGACATGCAAATTGAAGACTTGTTTTCCATGATGATGTATGTAATGTCCTCTCGAAATATCAGACATTTTACAAAATTTACACAGTTCAATATCCAGAATTCCAGCATCATGGTTTTTTGTTGAAATCAATGCAATCCAGAGGAGGTGAAAGGTACAACTAGTTAAAATAATCTGTCTAAAAAATGAATCTTCCCAAAAACCACAGTAATACAAACCTTAACAATTTAAGATTAAGTATACATTTTAAGTAAATACGAAAGATAGGTAAGATCATCTAAGGACTTATGCTCTGTCACCATGTTTACCAATTTGTTTTGTTGAAGTTAAAGTTTCCATAAATTTCAAAGCCTGCAGCTGAAATCATAGTGTTTTATAGGAATTCATTCTTTTAACATGACTTTTTTGGGTTATATAAAAGTAAATTAAAATAAAATAAAAATTTGATACCTTCACCTACCATACATTCTTGCCAATGCTCCCAATATATTCTCACTTGCTTTTGCTGTGAAATGGATTGTAATTTGTGTCCCTAAACACCAATGGAAGCTAAAAATTTGTTCTTGAAGCAATACAGTCTGTGCCTTTTCCTGAACCAATGCAGTGTGTTCCTGTGCTTAAAACACATGTCATTGTTGAAAACGTGGAGATTTTAACAATTCCCTATGGATGTGCTTAAACCTAAATCAACCTATCAGAACAATGATCTATGTGGCACTAGAAAAAGCTACTACAACACTAGAACTCCACAAAATAAACAACTTCAAATTATAATTCTTAGAAATATCTACCAAATTTTGGGAAAAGAACCATTTCCTCCTACGCTAATAAAACCTAACATTGAATCGTTAGAAGCATTCGTTTCCATATACTAGCTAGAGAGAGAGAATAGTAAAGTGAAATGAATGTGCCATTACTGGTTCAATTCATATCTAAGGAGAATTATCAGGACTTGTCATAATTAAATATTGATTACCAACCAATCCTCAACCTGAGGTTAACTACTTCCTTCACTTGTCATCCCTGAGTCAGAGTTTTATCCATGACACATTCAAACAATGGCTCACTATATTATTCTTAATACCGAGGCCATGCAAATATCATTACATGTAGAGAAAGAGGACCCACATGTCAATTTTTGGTTGTTTCTTTTTCAATATGTGAGCATGACACCCTCAAATCTAAAACACTTTAAACCCCAACCATGGATTTGTTGTAGTAATAATCTTATCCATCCACCCACGTTACAAACAAAAACTTGTAGGTTCAACGCACTCAATCCAATTGAGATGGTAGTTTCTAGATTTTGAAATAAAACAACACCCATCTACATGAATACATAATACATAGATGTTTTTTAAAGAGATGGTAGTTTCCAGCTTCCGGAAGAAAACAATATTCATTTATCTAAATATATAGATGGTTTTTAAAGAAAATAAATAGCTAGTTGTGTAGATCTAGCTCGAGTTGTTTGGTCAACAATCCCTTTTCCAACGGTATAGATTCAAGTATCCATGAAAAATCCATTTTCCAATGGTATAGATTCAAGTATATGTGAACAATCCCTTTTCCAACGATATAGATCAATTATCCGGAAACCCTTTCCCCAATTGTAGAGTTTCAGTCTCCAAAAACATGTGATATTAGATATTTGACATGTGATATCATCGCAATTGTCATCTAAAAGATGTTAGAGATGATGTCTGAAACTAAATTAAAGACAATTTTTATGGGTGTCTACTATAATTTAGTTGTAGGAATGTGCATGTGCCCTTTTTAGAGGATTAAAAATTTGGGACTGAACCATGCCAAGGTACTTAGATTTCAGATCTTTTTCCAATGATTCATGCAGCAAAAAAATGAATCGAAATTGTTCGTTTTGATTTTATAGATGGATTCACAAATAAAAAATCTGTAGAGTATAGGGATCAAGTTTTTTCAATCCTTGAAATTATCACTAGATTCCAATAAAAAATATGTCAATAAGCCCTTCCATGGAAAAAAATCAGTGTGATGTGGGCATTAATGATGGGTAAATTCCAGGTCTACCACTGGAAAGTCATAATCTTACAGGGATTTTTTGTTTTCTGTAAATGCAAAAAACCATAGGCCTATGAAATTTGGAGTGCCCGCACTGCAATACAGGAATTCATGGGATTTTTACACGATAGGATTTGGGTTCCAATCCTATGCAGCCTACTTACATTGCATTGCATGCCCTGTATTTGAACACTTAGCTACACAACCTTAGTGAAAAATATCTGCATTCCTTCCGTTGGAACTCGAAAGCATTTAACTTCAATGAAATCCTTTTCTGGAATACTTTCTGGTCTCAACGTTTATCCATTTTTCTACTGGTATGTGAATAGACATAGAGAGAATGGATGAGGTTGAGCAGTGCTTGGAAAATATCCTGGTCCTAATGATTTTGGATAGGAAGTTGAAACTTGAGTCACTTGAAAAAGAAGAAGGGTTAAGTTGAAAATTTGACCCAAAACAAAATCCAGTAAATGGGTATGATTTACTAGTGGCATTTGTAAAGGAAATAATAGGATCTGAAGAAAATGATTTATGCCCTTTATATGTATATCACCACTAAAAAAATTAGGACTAGTTAATGAAATCCAATTAGACTAAGATGCAGATGCAAGTGTAGTGATAACTTGATGATATGTCATGTCATTAAAATGCAAAAGTATTGTAAATGACTGAAAGTCATCTCTAGAAGAAAAAAAAGATGATGAATTGGATAGCTCGACCTTCATCCTCAGCTAAGCTATAGGCTGGGAAGATGAGCTGAAATTCTGAGGCAGCAATTCAACTCCACCATCATCAAAAGTGGTCCCATCATTCAAGTCAAAATCTCTCATAACACATGAAGCTCCAAGGGACGATGCACCGGTGTCAGCCTTCAAAGTCAATCCAAAATTTTCAGCACTAATACCAAGAGGCATTTTGATCAGTTCATTCTCCCCACTATCATCAATGTGATTCAATTCTAAATATGGCTTCAAAGGACTACAAGGTCTGGTAGGAGCAAAAGGTTCACCAATTGAAGATATAAAATGTTTTCCACTCATATCTCTGCATCCAAATCTGGTTGATGGTTCACATATTTGAGAAGATAAATGCGTTGTTATTACCCCATCTTCAGATTTTTTCTCATAAGGCACATTAAGATAAATGTTTAATGAATCTCTATTTCCTTTTCCAATTGAATTAAATGCATCAGAATATGAAATTGGTATTTTGGAGACAGGATCTTGAAGATCAATTATTTCTCTAGTATTTGTTGGTCGAAAAGCACTTGTTTCTCCAAATCCTTTCTAGCCTAGTTCTCCTATGCTTTGCACTGGATTTATTGAAGGAATGAAAGGTACCTTTGAACTAGCAACCACTACAATTGGTATTGCTAAGCTAGTGCACGATACGGTAAGGGGAACAGAAGCACTTGTGTAAGGCACAACTGATAAATGACATGTCGACATGAAAAGTGTTGCGTCAAAATGATCAACTTCATCTAATTCAATAGATTCATTTAAGTCAAAAGCAAGTATTTATGATGAATCATTGCTTTCATCATACTTTTCTAGAGGGACGGTTGTTGCCATAATTTGGTCAAAAGAATGCAATTCATCTCACCACACACTCTATATTGTTGTTTTCAAACAAAATTCTTGATTTTCTAGAAATGTTGAAGATACAACTGTAATGCTTTGTGGACCTTCATAACCAATATTAGAAGATACCTCTGAAAGCTCATTATGTTTGATTTGAACTTTCCTTTCAATGTCACAAATATCAAGAACAATACAATATCCCTTCTTTGTAGTAAATTTTTTCTTGTCATAACTAGTAGTCCCATTGATTCCTTTATTTGCTACTTCTCCAGATGCCACAGTCTACTTTGGTTCCATGCACTCTCTTTTTTCTCGATCAAAGTTTCCTGAGTTTCCTGACTTATATGTGATGCTCCTCGCAACATGAAGATGCTAATTACTTTTGTGTTCACCCTTTCCTTGGTCTTCATGTTCAAGTCCATAGGTAGAATGATATTCCTTGGCATCAAGTCTGTCATTACTTTTATTTTGGTCATAAGACAAACTTCTATCCTCTACATATTTATCAGGCAGCTTATTATAACCAGACTGCTTGTCATGGCCCTCTTCTTTTTCTAACCTGTTTTTCCACTTGATGTGTAATTTTCACAAAATAATTGTTAGAAAGGCCTGCATGATCATTATTTGGCTCCCTAACATTAGAATCAGAGGCCCATGTGCATGGAACATATACTTCACTTGGATTTTCTTGGTTTTCATTTCCAACCTCTTTTTCCTTTTCCAAGCAGTATTCACTACTTCCTTGGTTGTCTCCTTGTATACTAATTCCCTTGACATGTACCTTTTCTTTTTGTAAATTAATTGCATCCTATATTTGGTGTCCACCACGTACCTCTTATCTGTCTCTTCTCTCTAGTTCAGATTGTTTTTCACAGTTGAATCCAATCCATATTTTCCTTTGATGTATATTTCTTCAACATCATAACAGAACTCATCCCTTGGTTGTTCCCCACCCCTTTTTGAACATGGGTTCTCTTGTATTCTGTCTTCAATAAGGCCCTTTATACCATCCCCTACCATAGCAACATTTAAAATTTTCAAAGCCCTCATATAGGAATTCAAAGCATCCTCGTTTTTACCGGTAACTTCCAAATTTTGAAATGTATCCAAGTTAGTTCTAGAAGCATCTCGATGATCCATGGAATAGTGATCATTCTTGTCTTTCTTCATATTCAACACATTTTGAACTACTACATCATCACTCCAAGGTGAATATAGTTTCGATTTATACCCTGATAAACCATCATGGCCTTAATTCTCTCATGTTCTCATGAAAGTTATTACAGAATTGCCAACGACATTTTCATTCTCATCTTTTGAGATTTTAGTCACAAATATGCTTGCCAGTAAATTCATCCAGTGTTCATCTATGCTACTGTTTTTTCTTGAGAATGGATAGAGAATCTTTCACTAATATCTTATGAGTGTTGGGTTGTGTTATATTATTTCCACGACTAACCTATGTAGTGAACCGGGGGGTTAGAGGGGAGCAGGTAGCCTTCCTCTACGGGGTCCGGGGTAGTGCCCTGGGAAATTTTTTTTTGGATCCTATATTAGGTTGGGCGAACCTACCTATGGTTTTCGGTCCATGGTTTTGGACGCGATGGTTTTCAGTCCATGGTATTGGATGCTTCGGCATGTATAAATATGTATTGTAACATTGAAAGGAAAATAATGAAAAATCAAGCTGGTAGTCCTGGTTTTGGGATCCATGGGAAAATCTCTGTGCATATGTGTTTTATATGTTATGCTCTCGCATTGTTTATTTTCTTTGTTTTAGAATTCGTATGCAGGTAATTTCTGTACAGGGTTAAAACCTACATTTGGTATCAGAGCTCTTTTGGCTTCAAGGGGCCGCCTTTGTTGTTGAGGGGTTTCGCTCGGGCCTGTGGTAGACCCTGTTCAGTGGGAGATCTGCGAGATCGATTTTGGTGGTGAAAGAAGATGGCGAGCAGCGGAAAGATAGAGATTGAGAAGTTCAATGGTCAGAGTTTTGAGTTGTGGAAACTCAAGATGGAGGATCTATTGGTGGATAAAGATCAGTGGATCGCGGTAGATCAGGGTACTAAACCAACGTGAGTGACCGATGAAGAATGGAAGAAGTTGGATCGGAAGGCAAAGAGCACAATACGATTGTGTGTTTCAGATTCAGTATTGCTGAATGTATCAAGGGAAGCTACAACGAAGGCTCTGTGGGACAAGTTAGGGACTTTGTACCAATCTAAGTCTCTCGTGAATAAACTATTCCTGCGGAAAAAGCTGTATAACCTTAGGATGAAAGATGGAGACTCGGTGACAGAGCATCTGAATGCATTTAATATTGTGGTAAGTCAGTTATCATCTGTTGATATTAAAATTTTCAGATGAAGATAAGTGCATCAGTCTGTTGTGTTCCTTACGAGATTCGTGGGATAGTCTGGTTATTGCAAGAGGTATCAATGCAACTACTTTGCAGTTTGATGAAATAGTCTTAGCATTGCTGACGGAGGAGATGAGACAGAAAAATATGGACAACTAGAAGGGTGATGCCTTATCTGTACGAGGACGGTCCCAGAATAGAAACAAACATAAGTCATCGAGTGGGAGATCTAAATCTAGAGGGAGATCTAAATCTCTAAGAAAACCTATAAAGGTGGTGTGCTGGAAATGCAGAAAGAGAGGGAACTTCAGAAGGGATTGTAAATCTAAAGCTCCTGATAAAGGAAAGGGATCTGATGATGCTCCTTCTGCAGAGGCGAAAACCACCTCAGATGAAGGTGGGGATGTGTACTTGGCTTCTTCAAGTACACATGTAGATCATGAGGCATGGCTAATTGACTCAGGTGCATCCTTTCACTTCACTCCCATAGAGGTGGTTTCCGCGAGTATGAAGAATACGATGGTGGTGATGTTT
>APFE030259087.1:0-13860 GCA_000404065.3 Pinus taeda
TTTTTGATCTAATTTGTTTAGAATCTGGTAGGGATTCTTTGAAATCACAAATTTGATGGGTGAATTCTTCACATTGGAAGTGCCCCAAAGATTTTTGAGGGTGTCGAATCCATATATGTAGTCAAAAATCTAGTTTAAATAACAAAAATCAATATTTGGCCACAATTGTTTTCGCCATTTTCTAGCCAAAAATCCACCAAAAACTCTAAAAAGTCGCATTTAAACACTACTCTTATATATACAATTCATATATTTATTATTAATTCATTAAATAGATTAATAGAATTAAATCTTTTTTTTTACTTCTAATTATTTATTTATTTATTCTTGGATAAATAAATTAGATGCATACATAATTTTGATTTACATTTATAACTCATTGTTATTATTACATGGATATATGAATAATTAATTTATTCTTAATTTAATTTATTTCATTATTTATTCTTATTTTTTTGATATTTTTATATTTCATTCTTTAATAATTAGATGTTTTATTTGAATAATGTTAATGAAACATTATTAATTATTTGTTACCTTGAGGAATTTAATAGAAATATTATGAATTATTTTTTACTGTTAGAAATTTAGTCGTCGTCATTTCTTTACATATCTACACTATTTAACTGCTTGCTTAGATCAACCTCTCTATCTTATTCCTAATTATGAACCATACTAGGTGGTTGGAAACGTGTCGACCATATATTTTTGAATGTGATTTCACCATAAAATTTATTTGAAAGAAATTTACAACTTATTGCAATACATAAGGAATTTAGATGCAACACCCTATTCTCTATATATAACAACAAAATGGTGTTTCTGTGAGAGAATTGCACATTAAAGAAAACACAAAACTATATGATCCAGTATAAGAGATTAATCCTTCAATATTGTGGGGAAACCATTAGTTTTTCTAATTACATAGTAAATCACATATCCACAAATCCTTTAAAAATTTAACACCAAAATAAATATGGATTAAACTTAAGGTAGATGTAAGTCACTTTTGTATCTTTGGTAGTAAAGCACTAGCTCACATTCCTAATGAGAAATGGAAAGCATTATAGCCTGAAATTGAGAATCATTTTTGTTGGATATTGTCATGGAATTTTCACTTAGTGAACTTGTGACATAGCACATGCATTTGTGGAATAATAAATAATACCCTTCATTTCTCTAGGTACTAATAATATGTTCCAAAATCATTTTCTTGAACCCCCCCACCCAATACATATTTCAATAAAACAACCACTTATTTTAATTACATGCCCTTTTTTATGCCCCTTAATACATATAAACCCCTACGTACTTTGCACTTCCCCCACAAAACCCTATAATATATTAACATTATTTTTCATAATTTTAAAACCCCATTTTAAATGAATGTGGTAACATATTGGTCAGAAAGGTGAAGCCCTTACAAATGTTTTAGAGATGCCAAAGGTTATAGACTTCCTTAACCTCATTCCAATGACAATTTTATTAGGAGAGATGTTAAGTATGATGAAATTATCTTATCTTGCAAGTCTAATTCAATTTTTATACCATCTTATGCCTGCAAGCCATCTTTGGTGTTTGATCCATCTTCTCTTCCCAACTTTTCTATTAGTGATCATATTTTGGTTTTAAATTTAGATGATGACAGTGAGTATGAAAATACACTTCCGCCTTCTAATATTCTTCTACTTAAGTCTCATGAACATGAACTTTCACTAGCATCATAGCTCCTATATGGGTGCATACAACCGAAGAAGTATCTAGTGGTCTTGTTGGTGATCCTATAGATCAACATTATACATGTTTATAGTTCCATCTATCCTTCTCTCTTTTGGTTCAAGTTTCAAAAACTCATTAAGAAAATAAGTTCAAAATATTCTAGCCATCTATAGTGGGTCACAAAAATGAATGAAGCATATCATTACTTAATGGTGAATGATACTTGGGAACTTATACCTCTTATGAAAAGAAGAAAACTTGTTAGATATAGATATATAGAACTAAGTATGCATCATATGGAACATCTGAAAGACATATTGCAGGTTTTAGTTGCTAAAGGATTCTCTCAAGTTGAAGGAATCGATTATAATGCAACCTTTGGCCCCATTTCTAAAATAAATTACATCCACCTTGCTTTATCCCTTTCCACCTCACAGAAGTGGGAGGACCATCAAATGGATGTTATATCAAAATTTTTGCATGAGTATTTTCAACAAAATATTTACTTGGAAATACTTCTTGAATATATTCAGAATGACTTCATCTTTGTTTGTCATCTTAAGAAATTTCTCTCTCTATGGTCTTAAGAAAGCTCCTCAAGCTTGGTATGATAAAATCGATAATTTTCATCTTAACATTTAATTTTATAAATGACATTATGACTCTAATGTGTATACCAAGAAAGTATGAAACCATCTCATGATAATTTTCCTTTTTGTTGATGAACTTATCCTCATTATAGTGGCTCTACAATTTTAAACCATGTGAAATACAACCTTAAGAATAAATTTGAAATAACAAACTTTAGTTCTTTGCATTATTTCCTTAGATTCCAGTATTGCAAACCAAAGAAGGAATTACCCTTTCCTAATCTAATTATGCACGTTACCTTTTTCATTTCTTTCACATGGAATATTTTAAACCAACTACATATCCCTTCTAGTTTGGATTAAATTTGCTGCCACTCGTACTACTCCCAAGGTAGGTTCCACTTTGTATTGTTAGTTAGTTGGTAGCATCTTATATTTGACTCATATTTAAATTTATATTTCATTTGTTTTGGGTATTGCTACATAATATATGTAAGCACCCCATGAGATCCATTTAAAAGCAACATAATATATACTTCAATATACCCAAAGTACAATTTAATTTGAGATACAGTATAATTCAGGGGGGGGATTCTTTGTTGTTGGTTTCATTGATTCTAATTTTTTTGGTGGCCCTAATGATCACAATTGTATTACAGGTTATACTTCTAGTCTTGGTTCTAGGCCTATCATTTGGGATTGTAAGAGGAAATAAACTCTTCCTCTTTCTTCTATAAAGGTAGAGTATCGAGAAATGACTATTGCAAGTTAAGAATCATTGCGGACTTGGTAGATTTTTTTAGATTTTGGATTCTAATAGTAACATCTAATCACTCTTTGGAATGATAATTAAAGTGTTAACAAGCTCACCAAAGATCTAGTTCAAAATTAATGTAATCAAAACATTAAGCTAAATGCACTTCATCAGAAAGATCATTCAAGATTTTGTTCTGAAAGTGCCCCTTTCCCCTACAATGATAAAATTATAGACATTTTCACACAATATTTTATATAAATGAAGTTTTCAAAACATTGTTCTATATTATAATTTTAGGAACTTTCCATTAGAGGAGGATGATTTTAATGTTCCCTTCCTTCTCCTATTGTGTCACAATTTTAAATCCTTCAATCCTATCCAAAGTTGTTATTTAAGGGGGGGTGTTAGTATATTTACACACTTACAATTTAGTTAAGATCAACATGGTTTAATGTGTGTTTAGGTAAAATTTTGTTTCTTTAGTATGCATTAATATGCATTTGTAGTTAGGTAATTTCATAGCCACGGTATGCTATAGACATAAATTGATTTAACAAATCATATTCACTTTGATATGGCTATATTGAATCATGAATTAATCCCTAATTAGTCCATGATCTCTATTTAAAGAGCATGGAAGGTCATTTGTTGAATATTTATTGTGAGAAACTCTTATATGCAATATTTGTCTTATGCGTCAATATATTTCCTAAGTGGCTATGTTGGTTTCATTTGTGGAGTATTTCCCTATTTGATGATTTTAACCTCTTAAAACCATTGGTGTGTTAATATTTTATTTGATTGTGCAAGTGATTCCTTAAGGTGTTTATCATATGTGGAAATACTAGTTTTGTCAAACTTAGGTGTTGATGGTGTTGGATGTTGCCAACATTGTAAGGGGATATCCTTAATGTGAATTCCCAATTAGACCTCACTCTATTTCGTGTAGGAGTCCCATATGGTCATACGATCTGGCCATAGTTGGAAAGGTTTTCCAACATATTCCTTGATTACAATCAGATAGAAGAGAACACACGCCTCTTTCGGTCAACAAGAATGTGAGCTTTATGAGACACCAATGTGAGGTGCACTAGGGAGACTTACGTGGTTGGTGAGGGAAATGAGCCACCAGTTAGAAAAGTAATAGTACTATCCTAAACGGGGACACGGGGATAAAGAAAAAGACTTGTTGGGTACATGCAAATTATTCCACATAGTAAACAATGATCGTTAAAGCATAACAACATTCATTCAATAACAACCATAACTAAGCAACAAATTAGTTCATTAAATTAGTATGTAAATAAAGAAAAATATTTCGTAAACCTAACCATGATAGTCCAGCTACATCTACAATACATGTATGAAGGAATGTCGGCACATTGAGCTTCCGATTATAAACATAAGATCCCAAGCACATTGTTACATGAATGAAATAGTGTATCCAGTAGTGGGAGATGAACCCACAACTTGCTTCTCTATAGAATACACTAGCCAAGGCTAAAACTCCTAAGATCTTGGCCGAAAAGGCTTTTGCTTGAGTCATGAGTAGCTATTTATAATGAATACAATGACCTTTGAGCTTCCCCATGACTCTTGAATAGCTATGATTGTTCATATTAATTATATGTCTCTTTACATTCCAATGTGTGGCTTTTCATATTCCACGTGTCCGTTATAATTCATTACATAAAATGTATTATGTAAGAAAATTTACAAACGAGATGGTGACCTAATAAGACAAAACTGTTAAAAGGACAATGACTCATAAATCATTTTCTTCTTCGTGGAGTTCATTTGTGATGTAAGTGTTTCATTCTATGAAATCCTTTATGATATCTTTGATCTGGTCTAACAAGTCCCCTTTGTAGTGCACCTTCACCTCCAATGTTACTGCTAGTATGTTTTTGGAGCTAGACTGCACATTATTCCACAGCCATGAAAGTTTCATGTCTGCTTTGGCTGGTGCAAAGGCATACTACTAAATGATGTCTTTAGTTACCTCCAAGTCTTCCCCTTCTATTGCTTGCTTGATTTTTTCAATGTAATCCCTAATCACCTTGAAGATGAATTCTCTACCTATGATTACATCAAGAGTTTTGATGGTGGGAATCCCATGCTTCTGTCTCAAGGACTCAAACCCATTATGTAGCCGGCTATAATCAGCCATAGTACTAATCGACTATGCTCCAATATGAGAGTAATTATGTAGATGGAGTCTCAGCTAAACTTTGTCTATATCGGTGGAGACCTTGTATTTCCTTTCCAAATGTTTTGGAGCATCTAGATATTTGGCATCCCACTCTTTTATCTAATCAACTTCTATATTTTCTATCTTCAGGGAGTTTACCACTTCTTGTGCATTCTTCTGGATACCAATGAGAGGATCCATGACCTGATGTATAAGTATCATCTCATCATATAATCATGCCATGGTATCCTCCATTGGTCCCAACTCTACTAACATGGCTAAATGCCATTCTGCGGTATTGAAGTTCTATGATGACAGTTGCTAGTTCGTCGTTGTGAGATGTTCTACATATTTCTTCACCACAACCAATTATGTTCTCAACTTGACATTTGCACCCAACAAGTAATCTGAGTTATCATGTGCTTTTGTAGTGAATTCAACATTTGTTGCCATGACTGCCCTTGGATTCCTCCTAGTTTTAGAGGTTATCACCTTCATTGTAGCCACTAAGATTGGGTTTTGAGGATCTTTTGGGAAGTATTTATTCCTTTGTTGCACAATCCCCTTCTTTAGTTGATCAAACGTTACACCACATATTTCCATGACTTTGTCTATTGGTGGAGGTGTAATCACAATCTCTCCAAATGGAAGATGACCACCTATGAGGGGTTGTTCCTCTGGGGTACCTGACTCATCATCCATGGGTTGGATGGCGTATTCTTCCTCAAATTTTTCCTCTTCTAGCTCTTAATTCAATTGTTATTCTTCCAGCATCTACACTTCTTCTGCCACCTACGACCCCCTATGTTTCTCTTCTTCTATCTATCTCCTCTCTTCTTCTTTTGTATGTTCCTTCTTAAGAAAATCATCCTCCTTCATGCTCTCCTCTCCTTTTTCTTATTATCATTCTTTCCTCTCTTGATATGTTTGAGTAGCTCCTATTTTTAAATGATTGGCCTTCCATTTCTTGTTGCTCTTGCTCGATGAATACCTGATCATTTTCTTGGGAGCTAAATTATTTACTTGAGGTGTTGTTTCCTCCTCCTCCTCCTCCTAGAAGTCCTGAGCTAGTGGATTGTGGGGTGAACTAGTCTTCATGGCTGGATGTTTCTTCATTATGGCATTGTACCAATTATTTATCTTTTCATCTTTCACTTGAGACAATGATGAATACCCTATGTTATGACTGATCATTTGACAATGTTATCTGACAATTCACCTGAGATCACATGCATGGAAATATTTGGTGAGGAAGTATAGGAAACCAAGCTCTTTTACCTCACTTTTCATTGCCTTGTGACTCTTTAATTCATACAATATGATCCTCAATGGAAAAATCAGCCAAGGAGATTTCTTCCTCTTGTTAAGGATTCCCAACAATCCCTTGTCTAGCTGATTTTCCACATCTTGCATGACCACCTTGTTTGTCACATATTGCGTAATAAGATTAGTGGTTGTTTGACATATGAAGCATCTAATATATGTGCCCTTGGGAGCTGCAAACCAATCTGTAATATATTGAATTGACTCCTTCACTTGATCCATCATGCATGGCAAATCGGTCTCAAATATCATTTGAAAGATGGCTACAAAGAATTGTTTGGCCAATCTATCATATGCACCTCTGAAGCTTCCTTCTGATAACATATTGCAGTGGAAATACATTGGGAACTTCTCTTCAGGAGTCTAGTTCCAATATAGTTTTGGGAACCTATGTCATGCACAGATTCCATCTAGGAGAAATGAAAACATGTAACATTCTAGTGCTTGGTTTGCCTATAAAGATGCTTATTATTATTATTGTTAGTGTAGCGCTATTGTTATTGTTTTTCCCATGTATCCCCCATGTTGTTATTGTTTTTCCCATAGAAGCCCACTATTTTTATTGTTGTGCCCTTACATTATTATTGATATGTAGGCTCTAATTATATTGTGACCCCTTAGACCCTATATATACAAAGGAGGTCTTATCATTTGTATCACACAAGAATTGTTCATTTATGTCATTTAAAGGAGTTTTCCCCTCGAAGAGAATAGTTTTTAAGTGGTTGATCTATCTTTCCTTTTATTTTGTTAGTTGGTTGCATAAAATTTGGTATCAAAGCTTTGGATTCTAGGGTTTCTTTTCTTCAAACAGGACATCGTGGAATTTTCACTATCACTTTTTTCTATGAAGATTCAGAAGCTTAAATAATGAGCACATGGAGCCGAAATCTTGGTGAACTTAGTTCCAAAATTTCAAATCTCATTTCACTATATGTTCTGAGATATGGTCGGACGACGTTAGGGTTTTGTCATTCTCCATAATTCAACATCAAACAAGTGACCGAGGGAAAATCATCATAACTTTGTCTTCAGGCATCTATTGGAATTTCGTAAAAAGTGACAAAAAGAGAACAAAATGTAATTTATTTTGTATCAATTTGAGGGTTGAAGGCTAAAATAGTGACACGTGTAATTACGTACAAGTTCAATTCACTAAACCAGTCCATAATCAGGGCATAGTGGGATATTTGACATAACATTATCTTGAAGAATCCAATTTTGATCTGGCTTATGCTATTAGAAAGAATACTCAAAGGGATACCGTAGGAAGTAATTTTAGACTTTAGAGATCTGAAATTACATAGTAACAATCATTTAATGATCGAGATCCTAAAAGAAAGAAAAAGGTATGTATTTTTCTTTTTTAAATTACATAACTTTCGTTTGAAAAATAAGTTTGAAGTGATTCCAAGGGAATATTGAAGAATTTATATTAGTATTGGGTTCTAAAATATCTCCCAAACAAAAGAATTCCACATCTATTAAGCCATCAAAAAGTTCTACTGCGACGCATGAAGAGGAAGAATTGCAACATGATATATCAAAATTATGGGACCAAGTGCAACATATTTCACTCTCACAAAGAGCAACCAAGGATTAAATTAAAGGGGATATGGATGGTTTAAAGGCAGAATTCAAAGGCAACATGAATTGTTTAAAAGAAAACATGGAAGAGTTGAAGGAAGGGTTGACAAAGTTGCCACAAGAAAGTTTTCTCTATGTTGACAAGGTAATCCATGAAAATAAAGATGAGGACAAAAGGAATATGAATTATGATTTTAGAGACTCCGGTGTGGGGTATAAAAACCACCACATTCCAATGTTAGATATGAGGAATTTTGATGGCAAGGATCTAGTAACATGGATACTACATATTGGGCCATATTTTGATCTACAAGATGTGAAACCCTTACAAAAGGTACGTATTGCACCTTTATATTTAGAATGATATCAGTTTGTATGGTATAGATGGATTTTTTTCTCATAAACCACTTATCACCTGGTAAATTTTTATGGAGTATATTATAGCACACTATGAATATAAAAATAGAAACACCTTCATTATCGAATTGATAAATCTCAAACAAAAGGGTTCAATGGCAGAGCACATTGAAGACTTCCAAAAATTGAATATTAGGGTAAGTGATATTCTAGAAGGCAATAGGATTGGTGTCTTCATAAGGACTTTAAAAGATAACATCCAATTTGAGGCTCACCTTTTGGGACCTGATTCATTGGAGAAGGCATTCAGGGTGGCAAGAAAATTTGAAATCAAAATTCTGGCAACAAGGAATTCTACCACTGACAACTATAAAGATCGAAGTGTTGCTACTCATATTCTTTGAAAACCTAAAAGGTTGAAAGAAAACTAATTGGAGGAAAAAAAATAAAAATGGATTTGTTATAATTGTTATATAAAATAAACCAAAGGTCATAATTGTGTTGAGAAGAAATTATTCTACATAGATTGTTAAGAGGAGGAATAGAAGGAACAAGAAACATCAAAAGAGGAGGATATACACCAGGAACCAACCCTAGAGAAAGAAGAAATTAAATTGACCATATCTTGTAATGCATTGGCAGGAATTACCACTACCCAAACTCTCAAGATAGAAGGATATATCAAGAAGAAAAAGGTAATAGTTCTAATTTATTTGGGTAGTACCCATAATTTTATTCATTGTAGGATAGCCAAGGAATTGAATTTCTTCTTATAACCAACACTAGAGTGTCAAGTGATGGTTGAAAATGGAAGAACTATAAATATCTCTATAAATGCCATAATATCAAGCTAACCATGAGGGAATATTTATTGAATAGTCCAGTGCTTTCCATTCCAATGGGTGGTTCTGATGTTGTATTAGGAATCCAATGGTTACAATCTTTGGGGACGATAAATTTTAATTTTCAAGAACTTTTCTTGAAGTTTTTTGGGAAGGGAAGGAAGTTGAATTAAGGGGTATCACAAGGAAACCTGGAAAGACAATTATCTCTAATGGCATGACAAATCTTCTGAAGAAAGAACAATAGGGTGTCATTTCACAATTATGTCTTGGACAATAATTCCAAGTATTTTGAGACTCCCAAAGGCCTCCCACCTATTCATGATCATGATCATGCTATTCATTTGATTTCAGGAAGTTTTCCTCGAAACATCGGACCTTACAGATATCGATATGACCAAAAGAGTCAAATTGAAGGTATGGTTGAAGAAATGCTAGAGTCGGGTATAATTGAACCTAGTCAAAGTTCTTTCTATGCTCTAGTAGTATTGGCGCAAAAGAAAGATGGATCATGGTGTATGTGTTTATATTATAGGGAGCTTAACTATCTCACTATTAAAGATAAATTTCCCATTCCTATCATTGATGAATTACATGGAGAAATTTACTTCACCAAGCTTGATCTTCATTCCTCATATCATCGAATTAGAATGAAGATCGAAGACATTCTGAAAACAACATTTAGAAATCATGAGCATCATTATGAATTTTTGGTCATGCCTTTTGGCCTTACTAATGCACCTTCCACAGTTTAGGGTTTGATGAATTCCATTTTGAAACCCTTCTTTAGAAAATTTGTGTTAGTGTTTTTTGATGATATGCTAATCTATAGAAATTCTTGGAAGGATCATGTTCAACTGTTGATAGGGTACTAAAACTATTGGAGGAGAAACAGTTATATGAAAAAACATCCAAATGTTTCTTTGGAGTACAGGAGGTGGAATATTTGGGTCATATTGTACCTCATGAAGGTGTTAAGGTAGATCCTAACAAAATTAAAGCCATTCAGAAATGGAAAATCCCCACAACCATAAAGAATCTTCGAGGATTTGTCGGGTTGATAGGGTATTAGTGCAAGTTTGTTAAGAATTATGGGAGAATAATAGCATATCTAACAACATTACTGAAGAAATATGCATTTTCTTCGACTCTAGAAGCAACTAAGGCCTTTGAACATCATAAAGAGGCAATGTGCCCAACACTAATCTTAGCTACGTCAAACTTCACAAAAACCTTTATTGTGGAATGTGATGCCTCGGGAAATGGAATTGGTGTTGTTTTAATGCAAGAAGGAAGACCCATTTCTTTTAAAATTCATCCAATCAGAGGAAATTATTTACAAAAACCTATTTATGAGAAGGAAATGTTAGCAATACTACATGCACTAAAGAAATCAAGATCTTACCTAATGGGAAGACAATTCAAAGTAAAAACAGATCATGATAGTCCTAAATACTTTTTGGAACAAATATTATATTAAGAGGAGCAATAAAAATGGGTCACAAAGATGTTGGGTTATGACTTTGAAATCGTCTACAAAAAAGGGAAGAAACATGTTGCTACAAATGCACCCCCAAGAGAGGATGAGGGTGTCGAAGCATTGCTTTGAGTCATTTCTATTATCCAACCTGATTGCATAACTAAATCAAGGGATTAATGGAATAATGAAAAAGAGGTGTGGAAATCCATTCAAACATTACAGGAAGATCCCAGTACATCTGATATATTTAGTTGGAAAAATTATCAATTATGGTATAATGATCGCTTATAGCTTTGTAAGAATTCCTAACTCAAGCAAAATATTCTTTTGGAATTGCACACCTCCCCCTTAGGAGGGTACTTTAGATTTTTAACAACTTACCACTGGGTAAAGAAGGCTTTTTTTTGGGATGGCCTTAAATCTGATATTCAGAAGTTTGTGGTAGAATGTTTGGTTTACCAACAAAATAAAGTAGAGACAATTAAGAACCTAGGTATGTTACAACCTTTGACCATTCCAAGTCAACATTGGGAGGAAGTCTCAATGGATTTTATCACAGGTTTACCCAAGTCTGAAGGAGAGAGTCTCATCATGGTGGTAGTTGATAGACTTACCAAGTATGCACACTTTTTTACATTATCTCATCCTTTTAAATATAGTACAATTTCTACTGCATTTATCGAAACAATTCAAAAGCTACATGGACACCCAAAGATTATTCTAAGTGATAAATATCCCATTTTCACTCAAAATTTTTGGACATAATTATTTTCTAGTCTTGGTACTCAATTAGCTCATAGCTCATCTTATCATCCTCAATTTTATGGGGAAAATGAGATAGTAAACAAATTTGTGGAAGGATATATTCATTGCTTTGTATATAATAAACAAACACAATGAGTCAATTAGTTACCTCTAGATGAATGGTGGTATAAAACTTCATGTATTACTGCAGCAAAAATGACCCCATCTATGGTACTTTATGGATAGTATCCACCATCCATCACATGATATTTAAGAGAAAATTCTAAGGTTCAAGCAATGGATGATCACATCGAGTACCAACAACAAGTTCTAAAACTCTTAAAGGATAACCTCACTATGGCGCAAAATCAAATGAAACAACGAGAAGATCAAAATTGCAGTGAAAGAAGTTTTGATGTAGGCGACTGGGTATTTTTCGGCTAAAACCATACAAACAAATATCCCTCAAGCAAGCTAAGAAGGATAATAAATTATCACCCAAGTACTATGGTCCTTACAAGGAGTTGCAAAAAATTGGTACTATGGCATATAAATTGGAGTTGCCTGCATATTCCCGAGTACACCCAGTTTTCCATGTTTTATTCTTAAAGAAGGTTATTGGTGACAAGCTCCCAGTTCAAATAGTGTCTCTAGAACTTGATGAAGAAGGAAAAATAATATTTGAGCCTAAAGCGGTCACAGAAACAAGAACCCAACATCTATGAAATCAATTAATTTTGGAGTATCTAATTAAGTGGAAGAACTTACCCCCTGAAGATTCCACATGGAAGGATGAGAATTTTATACAGAAGCATCTGGAACTACTCAAGCATTGAGGGCAACACTTTTTTGAAGGATAGGGCATGTTAGGTCCCTATAATACTATTATATTCCCCTTATTATTATTTTCAGTGTAGCCCCTATTGTTATTGTTGTGCTAATGTATCCCCCATGTTGTTATGTTTTTGACCCATAGAAGCCCACTATTTTTATTGTTTTTCCCTTACATTATTATTGATATGTAGGGTCGGATTATATTGTGACCCCTTAGACCCCCATATATACAAAGGAGGTCTTATCATTTGTATCATACAATAATTGTTCATTTATGTAATTTAAAGGAGTTTTCCCCCTCAAAGAGGATAATTTTTAAGTCATTGATCTATCATTTCTTCTATTTTGTAAGTTGGTTTCATAAAAATCATGTGATCAAGAAAGAGGTAGAAATGAACTAGGGTGCACTGGCACACCCTAAAGGGTTGAAGGGGTGGGAGAATGGGCCTTCAGTTCTTCCCTATGCTATCATGTGCTTAAGGATACAAGGAGGGCACATTATCACAATCCAAAGGGACAAAGGATGAGGGTAACAAAGCTTCGGGTCTTCAAAGTGCGCTTAGTATGCACTCAAGGAAAAGGAGAGCACACTTTCGCATGTCAAAGGGCTGAATGATGAGGCTTCGTGCCTTCATGATGTGCTCATGTTCTCTAAGGAAGAGAGGGCACATTGTAGCACCTCCATGGTTTTATCCCCCAAAATGTCCCGGGCTGAGATGAATCGACGGAGGTAACCACAGACCAACCTTTTAGTTTGGTAGTTAGCCCTACCAAAGCAAAGAGGGCTCTCTCTATGGAATCACAGCCAGTAGATGACTGAGATGTAAAGGATTTTAAGCTAGATAGCTAAACTTAGGTAGGTTTTGGAAAATTAGAGTTTTGAATGCTGGATAAGGGAGAAAAACCAAGTAGCCAGGTCAAAGGGTCAAAGGATTACATCAGCAAAGATATTAGGGAGGAAGGTAGAAGCACTTTTGTGATGGATTTTATGTTTTATCGGTGTAGTATGGTGGTGAGAAGAAGCATAAAGGTCTTAATGAGCATGAAACATTAATTCATTAAGCAAGAGTGAAAGTAACGTATAATAATTTTCCATCAAAACATAGCTTAATGTAAAGAATTCTGTTTATAAACTATAAGGAAAACTTTTGAAAATATGATGAATGGAAAGAGAAGATGAATATCAATCATATAAAGTAATAATATAAGAAAAATAACACCACAAACTTACATGAATTCCTAGATAATAGCTCCAAATTGTGTCCCTTGAATTCCAAAAATTTATAAAAAGATTTTGGCGTAAATCACATTAGGTAAGACATTTGCCGACGCGTTTCAAACCAACCAGTGTGGTTCACCGTCAGGACAAGTTGAAGAAACAGATCTAGCTCAACATGTTAAATAGTCAGACCAGAGATTCCAACGGCTAAATTTGA
>APFE030259093.1:0-13650 GCA_000404065.3 Pinus taeda
TGTGTCTTAGCACAAGAGGATCGGCGTAATTTTCTATCTGATAGTTGCGTAGAAAGGCACAATCAGCGCAACTTTTTGCGATTGTTATTTGGACATGAATATTTGGCTCAGCGCAACTGTTTGCGATTGTTATTTGGACATGAATATTTGGCTTAGAAAGGCACTGATCTCTCTTTGTTTTTTGGAAGTGCTCTCTTTGTTTTTTTGGAATTTCTGTACATGCAATTCACTTGTGGATTTGACTATCATGACAAGTAGTCATTAAGGGGGGGGAGTTAGAAATAATTAATTCCTACTTGTCTATGGTTGTAATTCTCCATTTGAGGAGTTTGTTCCTACATAATAGGGATTTAGTTTCTCCTAGTTTAGTGTGTGGTTGAGAGAATCTCTCAATCACTCTATTGTACATCCAAGATAGAATTCCTATGTTAAGATTATTGATTGTATAAATGTGTATGTAATTACCTCATTCACAATATATAATATAGAATATATTGGTTGTGCTACTTTTATCTTATACCATTGTTAACATTTAGATTATTTTGCAGTGTTCAGCGGTATTGAATGCTACGTAACACTGCTATACAGTATGTAATGTTATCTGCATTGTTCGCAAACTGCTATACAGTACATGTTCGACCTTTACTGCATCCTCAGAATATTATTAATCTGACTATGTATATCCGCATCCAGAATATTATTAATTTCATTACGCATATCCACACTTACACAACATTCAATGCTTCTATACATCACACTATCTAATAACCATGACTTTTTCTTCAAGTTAATTTGCTTTAATGGCATAATCTTGGAAAATGTGCAGTATTCGAACATTTTGGACATTGTTCTCACAGTGCTATGCAGTATTAAAGGTTGCATACCTATTCCGATTCTTAATCTGTCAAACTTACATCTTCAGAATTGAATACAGTATGGAGAAATACCTATCAATAACTTTTTCCACATTGTTGGCCCAGGGCTATACAGAATTGGACATTGTTTTCACACTGTCATGGAGTATTGAATGTTGTATGTTTATTTTGATTATTATACTGACAAACTTACATCTTCAGAATTGAATATTGTATGGACAAATACCTATTATTAACTTTTTGCATATTGTTTTCACACTGCTATGCAGTATTGAATGTTGCATGCTTATTTATTTACATGTTCAGAATTGAAATTCCACCTAACAGCTTTCCACTTCAATATTCTTCAATATTTTGAATATTTTAGAGGTTTTTAATGGTGCTAAAATTATTTCAAAAAATGATTTAAACACCCACATTCAATCAGATGCATTACATTTTTTTACTAAATTCAAAAGAAAAATTAACCTTCCATAAAAAAACAAAATTATAACATATTTAAACTACACCCATCATTAATGGTACATGCATATCCATACTCACACAACATTGCATGGTTTCTATACACTCACACCATCTACCAACAAGACTTTCTTTTAATTTAATTTCGTTTAATGACGCAATGTTGGAATTGGTAGAATCTTCAGAAAACATTTGTAACACTATTGGATGATCTATCACCAATGAAGTGTCTCATCGGATATTCAGGGTTTTGGACGGACGGTCAGATAGGGTACAGGCCCCCAAGAAATTATCCATTCGATTAAAAGCTTCAGAGAATGTTAAAGCTTCAGCTTCGAAGTGAGTCACGTTTGTGAGTAGTAGACATGTGAATTGACTATAGAGTTGTGATGATCAACGTACTGTACTGCTAGTGGCAGGATTGAAAGCATCTTCCCTCAGCCAGCCAGCCAGCGATCGTTCGTGCTGGCAAAAGTTATCAATATATTTGCACCTTTAAATGTGCTCATGGAACGCTGTCACGGTTGATGGAAACCCTTTGAAAGAAATTTCCTCATGGTGTGACAGATCAATAAGGGGAGACTTGGTTATTTTTGTAACATGGCATGTGGTGGGATGGTCTGTTGTTTTGACCCGGCTTAGATTTTAATACTAACAAGTAGATGTTGTTAGCAGGTATAGCTACTACTAAATTAGTAAAATAATGTTGTTTACGAGTATAAATACTACTAAATTTAAATAAATCATATAGTGAAAAAGCAAAAAAAACAGTACGTAGATCTACCTGCAAGGCGCTGCAACAAAAAGAGCAGATGAGAGACGAAATTCAATTAACATGTCCTGCAAGTCAGTTTTTGCACTGGCTCGGTGTAATGTTGCAGGACTGAACCATGCAGTCGAAGATAAGTATGGTGGATTCGACGAATGGCAAAGATCATTGGGATGTACTATTATGCAGTACCATGTGAATGAAAATGACAATGATTTTATCAACAACAATTTTCATCAAATGCTTTATAGGTAATTTTTTAACTGATGTAACAGATAATCGAATTTTTAGAATTGGTTATAATGTTAATTTCATTTCAATTCCAAAACTTGTAGAATGAAATATGAACAATATCGAAGTGTTATATTGAATGAATTAGCAGTTAACACGTTAAAGATTGTGGATCAACTTTTAAAATATAAATAATAAGTAAAATATATAATTAATCAAGCTGGAAAATCTAAATGATGTATTAAGGGTGAATTTTTTTGAACACTTCTCAAAATAATTTGTTCAAAAATTAAACCTGTAAGAATACCTTGGGTATTAATATGTTGAAATTTTTACCATATTTTTTTTTCATCATGCACACTAATAAGTATGATTGTTATTTTTCAATTGTTATCTTTCTTACATAAATTATTGTTCATGAATTTCAGTTTTTTAACAATTCAAAGAAAATAGAATTCACAAATGTTATTAGTAAAACCATAATAGTTAAATAAATAAAGAAATCATTTTCTAAAATTATGTGTTGACAATATCGTTCAAAAAGTACAATCTTACTTGTACATCTTTTAAGAAATACAATCTTACTGATACTCAAACATCAATTTCAATTTCTGTTAAAATCAATCACCCCCTTTCCAACTTCAATATTTTGAGTATTTTAGAGGTTTTAATGATGCTAAATTTATTTAAAAAATGATTTAAACACCCACATTCAATCAGATTCATTACATTTTTTTACTAAATTCAAAAGAAAAATTGACCTTCCATAAAAAAAAAACAAAATTATAATATATTTAAACTAAACCCATCATTAATGGTACTTGCATATCCATAGTCAGACAACATTGCATGGTTTCTATACACTCACACCATCTACCAACAAGACTTTCTTTTAATTTAATGTGGTTTAATGACGCAATGTTGGAATTGGTGGAATCTTCAGAAAACATTTGTAACACTGTTGGGTGATCTATCACCAATGAAGGGTCTCATCGGATATTCAGGGTTTTGGACGGACGGTCAGATAGGGTACAGGGCCCCAAGAAATTATCCGTTCGATTAAAAGCTTCAGAGAATGTGAAAGCTTCAGCTTCGAAGTGAGTCACGTTTGTGAGTAGTAAACATGTGAATTGACTATAGAGTTGTGATGATCAATGTACTGTACTGCTAGTGACAGGATTGAAAGCATCTTCCCTGAGCCAGCCAGCCAGCGATCGTTCGTGCTGGCAAAAGTTATCAACTTGTCAGAAATTTTGACCTTCGGTCGATAAATTTGCACCTTTAAATGTGCTCATGGAACTGTGTCACGGTTGATGGAAACCCTTTCAAAGAAATTTTCTCATGGTGTGACAGATCAAGAAGGGGAGACTTGGTTATTTTTGTAACATGGCATGTGGTGGGATGGTCTGTTGTTTTGACCCGGCTTAGATTTTAATACTAACAAGTAGATGTTGTTAGCGGGTATAGCTAGTACTAAATTACTAAAATAATGTTGTTTATGAGTGTAAATAGTACTAAATTTAAATAAATCGTATAGTGAAAAAAACGAAAAAACAGTACGTAGATCTACCTGCAAGGCGCTGCAACAAAAAGAGCAGATGAGAGACGAAATTCAATTAACATGTCCTGCAAGTCAGTTTTTGCACTGGCTCGGTGTAATGTTGCAGGACTGAATCATGCAGTCGAAGATAAGTATGGTGGATTCGATGAATGTCAAAGATCATTGGGATGTACTGTTATGCAGTACCATGTGAATGAAAATGACAATGATTTTATCAACAACAATTTTCATCAAATGCTTTATAGGTAATGTTTTAAGTGATGTATCAGATAATCGAATTTTTAGAATTGGTTATAATGTTAATTTCATTTCAATTCCAAAACTTGTAGAATGAAATATGAACAATATCAGAGTGTTATATTGAATCAATTAGCAGTTAACACGTTAAAGATTGCGGATCAACTTTTAAATTATAAATAATAAGTAAAATATATAATTAATCAAGCTGGAAAATCTAAATGATGTATTAGGGGTGAATTTTTTTGAACACTTTTCAAAATAATTTGTTCAAAAATTAAACCTGTAAGAATACCTTGGGTATTAATATGTTGAAATTTTTACCATATTTTTTTTTCATCATGCACACTAATAAGTATGATTGTTATTTTTCAATTGTTATCGTTCTTACATAAATTATTGTTCATGAATTTCAGTTTGTTAACGATTAAAAAAGATAAAATTCACAAATGTTATTAGTAAAACCATAATAGTTAAATAAATAAAGAAAACATTTTCTAAAATTATGTGTTGACAATATCGTTCAAAAAGTACAATCTTACTTGTACATCTTTTAAGAAATACAATCTTACTTATACTTGAACATCAATTTCAATTTTCTGTTAAAATCAATCCACCCCGTCCAAAAATGATCTTCCATTATCAAAATTTGTTGCTCCATTCATGAATTTCTTTTTATTTATTTTCATGACCTACTTCTATCAAAGCTACATGAACAGTTTTTGTCATGTTACTCTTGAGTCTTGACAGCCTTCCCTAAAATAGCTAGGCGTGATTGATCCATATATGCCAAGCTGAAAGCTTGTTACTGGCAACAGAGGGCTTTTGCTAATAATATAATGAAATATTTCATTAATTAATTATATGAGAGAAAGCTACACATGATATTTATTTTTCCACAATTATTTCCCTTCTTTTAAATAAAGAACTCCTTTTTGTGTTTTAGATATTTTTAAGGACCGGGATTGGTTACTAGCAAGGATTGGTTGCTAGTAAAGATTAGTACTATATTTTATTTAATTTAAAGAATTGTATTAAGAAATTTTAAGTAATATTAAATTATTTTTTAACTAAAAAAATACGAAATGACTATAATAAAAAATGATTTTAATAATAATATCGAAAAATAAAGGGGAAAACATATTGCATTGGTAATGCTTCAACAAGGTTAAGGAATTTATGTATTTGTACAATTGCATATAAAAGCGTCGTTTTGTTTTTGATTTTTTTTTTTTTGGAAAAAATTAATAATTTTGTTTTTAATTTAATTTATTTTTTATCAAAGGAAAAGTATGTTACTATTTACTAAGACAATATCAAGGTGGATTTGATATAGAATAAACATAATTTAATATGTTTTTAATAGTAATAACATTTCTATGAGTGGTGTTGTTCTCTATGTTATCATTTAATATATACAAAAAGATCTAAGGGAAAATGGTGATAATCATCATACATTTCGTGGGATTGGAAACGTTTATATATGGAGAATGCATTTATTACTATTTTAATGTGTATAATATTTGTGCTTTCATATAATTTTGTCGAGCCAAGAGACATATTCTACATCCGAGTATAAGGGAGATGTGTAATTTCGTCCAATTGAGACATGTCCCTCTTAATTTAAAAAAAAAAAAAAAAAAACTCTAAATAGAAGACAAATGTTGGCTATAATAGAAAACGAAAATTAATATGATATGCATGTTCAGTTAGTTGTCTATATGAAATTGTGAGGCTAGTTAGTAACTCCACAAAATTCAATTCATTGTGTTCCTTTAGGATGGTATTTATTATATACATGAGGGAGACTATTCACTTCATCTCTTGATGACTGTTCATATTACTTATTTATTTATTTCCATTATATTCACCCAATCCTGATGATTAGGTGTCAACATTCTCCCCCTTAATCTAAAGGGATGTTGGTGAGTCCAAGCATCATTTTGAATCGTTCAAGCTTTTCTCTTCCATGTGCTTTGGTGAAGATGTCGGCAATTTGCTCATTAGTGGAACAATGACGGAGATGGATTGTTTTTGCCTCAACATGATGTCGAATCATATGATATTTGGTATTGATGTGTTTCGTTCGATCATAGAACTTTGGGTTCTTGGCCAACATTATTGCAGAGGTATTGTCAATCATGAGTGGAGTTGATTGTACTTGTTTTACCTGCAAATCTTCAAGAATTTTCTTGAGCCACACAATTTCTTTTGTTGCTTCAACTACTCCCACATATTCTTCTTCTATTGTGGAATCTGCTAGAACTGATTGTTTGCGTGATCTCCAGGAGATAGCTCCTGATCCAAGACTCATAGCATATCCTGAAGTAGATACCCTAGTTTCTTTGTCTCCATCGAAGTCTGAATAAGAGTATCCATTCAAACTAAAGTCGTCCACCTGTGTATACTTGATTCCATAGTCTTGAGTTCCCTTCAAGTACCTTATAACTCTTTTTGAGTATCCCTCACAAGGCTTTTCCATAAACCTGGAGAGGATTCCAACAAAAAATGAAATGTCTAGTTTGGTAGTAGTTAGGTAGTTGAGACTTCCTACAAGTTGTCTATACTTTGTTGCATCCTCAAATTCTTTTCCTTCAATAGGTGTGAGCTTTAAGTTTTGTTCCATTAAAGTAGTAAGAGGATTGCATTCGGTCATGCCAAACCTCTTCCACATATCTCCATTGTATTTCTTTTGAGAAAGAAATATGGACTTCAGATGTTGGGTTACTTCAATACCAAGATAGTAATGAACATAGCCCAAATGAGTCGTTTCAAAACTTTTCCCCAATTCCTTCTTTATGGATGCAATGTAGCTTTCATTGTTCCCTATCATCAAAATATCATCTACATATACTACAAGATATACAACTATTTTGCCAACTTTCTTGACAAATAAAGTTGCATCATCAAGATCATAATGTTTGAAATTCAGTTTCAAAAGATGCTCAGTTAGTTATTCATACCAAGCTCGCAGTGCTTGTTTGAGGCCATACAAGGACTTCAGAAGATTACATACTTTATGTTCATGTCCTTTCACAGCAAATCCTTCAGACTCGGACATAAAAAACATTCTGTTTTAGATCTCCATTCAAGAAAGCAGTTTTTACATCCATTTGATCGCCTTTCCAACCGTTTTGAGTTGCTAGGGCAAAGAGTGTCTGGATGCTAGCTCATTTTGTTGTGGGGGAAAAAGTCTCCTCATAATTGCCCCTTCCTTTTGTGCAAAACCTTTTGCAACAAGCCTAGTTTTGTGCTTGCCAAGTGAGCCATCAGCTTTGTACCTATTCTTATAGACCCACTTGTAGCCAGTTGGTTTGGTTCCTAATGGAAGATCAACCGGCTTCCAAGTGTCATTCTTTATGAGGGAATCATACTCCTTTTGCATCACTTCTTTCCATTCATCATGAGAAGTAGCTTCTTTGAAGCAAGTTGGTTCAAAATCTATAGACAAGTTCAATTCACAATCATAAGAAACATCCATATCAATATGTGAATTAGAGTCATCTACATCACCTCCATTTTGCCAGTTTGAATTTTTAGTTCTGGTCTTTCCAACCTCATCAGGATGAACATTTTCAAGTATCTTTGTCAACCACTTTGGAGGACCTTTTTCAGATGGTACAGGCTACTCCACTAATTGAGTTGGGACTGAATCAAGATTGAGTCTCCCAATTCTGTCAATCACATCACTTAAATCATCATCTGTTGTTGGAGTTTGATGTAGGGGAATGTGTTCTTCAGAAGAAGATTCCACATGTTGATCTAGTATAGGAATCCCCCCTTCAAGATATGGAATCTGATTATCAAACTCTTGAAAGATTTTGCTTTTGCGAATCTATCCAAGCGATCAAGTTGCCGCTCATCAACATTGTCAGTTTTGGATGACTCAAGAAAAATTACATCTCTAGATACAACAAACTTTTTATTTACTTCATCATAGAGATGGTATGCTTTGGTGGTGTTTAAATACCCCAGGAAGATACACTTACGACTTCTTGCACCAAGTTTGTTTCTATGTACCTTTGGTATCAAGGCATAATAGGTGGAACCAAAGACCCTAAGATGCTTTACCAAAGGAACATGTCCATACCACATTTCATATGGAGTCTTCTTTCTGATAGCATTAGATGGACATCTATTATTTATATACGCAGCACACAGAATAGCATCAACCCAAAACATTATCTTTACATTTTTTAAGAAGAGCATGGATCATACCATATTTAAGATTGTCCTATTCACTCTTTCAGCTACACCATTCTGTTGGGGATTATAAGGCACATTTGTTTGATGTTTGATCCCATGTTGGCAAAGATAGTTTTCAAATTGATTTGATGTGTATTCTTTTCCATTATCAGTGCGAACAGACCCAATATGATATTGTGAATCATTTTCAATCCATTTATGAAAGTTCTTGAATGTTTGAAAAGCATCATATTTGTTCTTCAATAAATAAACCCAACACATTTTGGTGTATTCATCAATAAATGTCATCATATATTTATTTCCATTTTCAAAAGGAACAAGCATTGGACAACATAAATCTGAATGAATGAGTTCAAGTTTTCTATGTGCTCTTGAATACGAATCATGAAAAGACTATTTGCTATGCTTTACTAGAATGCAAGCATCACATTGCTTAAGTTTCCTAGGAATTTTAGGCAAATCAGCAACACCATTTTTTCAACAAGTGGACGCTGTCATAGCTCAAATATCTAAATCTAGCATGCCATAATAAACTTGGTGGAAGTGTACCTTCTTCATGATGAGAATTTTATGAGAAATGTTGTGCACGAGCAGAGGTTCCTTGCAACTTGAGAAGCCTTTCTTCTTATATTCCCCTCATGACAAGTGAGTGGTCAGATGCTTTTCTTACCTTGAGCTTGTCATCAAACATATGAATGGAATGACCTTGCTCGCAGATGTGGACCAAGGATAGCAAGTTTCTCTTGAGCTGTGGGAGATAGAGAACACGATGCAGAAGAAAGTCTGGAAGACTAGGAAATTGAAGCCTGATTGTGCCAAGCCTTGATGGCTTCATTTTTGATTGGTCTGCAAAGTATATTGCTCCATCAACATTGTGAGTAAATTCTTCAAAAAAATATTTTCTATGATTCATGTGGCAGGTTGCTTCGGAATCAAGTAACCAATCATTTTTCCATGAAGCAAGTGAAGCATTAAATAAATCTTGATTTACTCCAATATCACATTGTGCCACAACATAGTGAGTAGATTCAAGTGCTTTACCTTTGTCTGTATCATCAGTTTTACCTTTCTGTTGGTTTCATTGCTGTTCAATTTTTCCCATGGTAACTTGCATGTAGAGGCATCATGTGATCCATTTCTTTTGCAGCATATGTAGTGCAAATTTGCCTTTTCTCCTTGAGAGTGTATGCCCCACCTTCCTCTGAATTATCTTCCTCTTCCTTTGGAAGAATCTTTAGCAGGATTCTTTTCTTTATGAGAAAGGCACACAACCTCTTTAGAAGATTCAGAGGTTGTCTTCTTTCCAAAAGTTCTCTCTTTCAACAAACTTTTTCACAAGAGAGTCAAAGGTGACATCTTTGAGATTTCCATTTTCTTGTAATGAATCAAGATAATTGGAGTAAGTAGGATAAAGTGCCTTGATAAAAGAAATGAGAGGAATATCTGATTCAAACTTAGTGGATTTAATATCATGCATTATAGATTTTAATTTAGATGCAATAGCAAGAGGATCATTATTTTTTAGTTCAAGAGTGAAGAGTTTAATCATGAGCTGTACAACTTCAAGAGCAAAATGTGAGTCATAGAGTTCTTTTAGCTTTTGTAAGACTTCAAAAGCAGTTGAAAATGGTGAAATATGGCAACTCACCTCTTCATTTACAGATGTTGTGATTAATGCATAAGCTTTGTTGTTCTTGTTTTCCCAAATGATGAGCTCTTTGTCTGATGTAGGCTATTCTGGCTCTTTGTCTCTGTCTCCAACACACACTCCTTTCCACAACTCATTGAAAATGAGCATGTGTTTTATCATCCACGACCACTCAAGATAGTTCTCTTTGCCAGTGAGAACTATTCCCACAATGGATATGACTAAATGCATGCTGCAACAAAAATTTCGCTACAAAATTTTACTCCTAATGGGAAAAAATATAATTCTAATATGACTGGAAAGAAAATTCAAATGTCAATACGTAGGACTGTACAACGCATTCAACCAGATAACACTCTGAATTGGACAGTGTAAATACACAAAACTTTGTAGTGCATTCAACACGAGCTCCCTCCATGTGTAGATCTGCACTTCATCTTTTGATGATTTCCTATCTTGGTAAAAAAAAACTGAAGTAACAAGGGACAAGTATTCTCACGATCAACAAGGGGCGGTGGTCACAAAGGGCCAGGATCTCGAGCTTGGAGAGCTGGAGCCTTTACCGGCCTGTTCTGTGCTTTGACACCAACAACGCTCTGATACTTATCAACTCCTATATGGAGTGAGCACAAACGCCGAACCGCCGCAAGGAGAACATTTGCATCAACGAATTAGAAACCTTGGTCTTTCCTCGACATGGTTGAACAGAGGAATCACTTTGATAACAACAACACTCTGATGATTACATAAAAAGACCATAAAAGGACCATATATAATACTGCGATGATTACATAAAGGAACAAATTCTATACTGTGTTGAATAGAGGAATCGCTTTGATACCAACAATGCTCTGATAATTACATAAAAGGACCATAAAAAGACCAACATTTATGATACCAGCGCTCTCAGAATTACATAAAAAGACCATAGAAAGACCAACATTTATGATACTAGTGCTCTAATAATTACATAAAAAGACCATAAAAAGAGCAGCGTTTATGACACGACAGCAGATATGAAAACACCAGCAGATAAAAATCTCAAAAATAAGAAGATGAAGTCGCAAAAGAAATCAGTGAACAGGGTTCATGCATTTTGAAAAGAAACCTGTTGCTCGTTTGCTACGAGACGAGCGAATTCGTGGAGTTGGGCATTTCTTTGTGGGAGTTGGGCATTCATCAAATGCTCTCACACCAAATGCTCTTCTTCTGTAAAACAAAGAGATGTTACACTGAAAAAGAAACGTGCCAACGAGCGCAGGGAGGACAATTATGAACAGGCGGAGTCAATGGTTGAAGGCAGGTATCGAGCAACATAGCAGTCAAGCATACAGGTAGGCTTGAGAGAAAATGTGAGGCAACTCACACCACAACATTTATATGGGCAGCGCTTTGAAATGGCGAGCGTATTATATGGACAACGCTTTTGAATGGAGAGCAGAGGAGGAGATTTTTGTATGCAAGGTAGAACATAGGCAAAATAGGGAGTTACAAAGCAGAGGAAAGCCAAAAATGGGGCCTTCTCTGATACCATGTTAGGCCAGGTAGTAACTTCACAAAATTTAATTCATTGTATTCCTTTAGGTTGGACTTTATTATATACATGAGGGAGACTGTTCACTTCATCTCCCGCTGACTGTTCATATTACTTATTTATTTATTTACATTATATTCACCCAATCCTGATGATTAGGTGTCAACAAAAATAATATAATTTCATTTGAAATAATTAGATGTGTGAGTAAGAATGTTAACAAATTTATGTTAATATCATCTTCATATATATATATCTATATATATCTATATATATAGTTTTAAAATAATGGTGTATATATCATATAAAGTTATTGAAAACCGTAAGTTTTTATGATTAAAATGTTGGAAGTGGTCTAGTTGTTTATAGTTTGGTCTTTTTTAAGTATATGTTTTTTTGTGAAATCCAAACAAAGATTTTTTAGACTTACTCATCTAAGTTATGTAAACTATATAACATTCCAAAATACAATTTAAATAATGAAAAATTACGGATTCTATTTTGTACTTTATAAAAAACTTCGTAAGTGAAGAAATTTGATTCCTCTAAACTCAAAATTTGATCGCTGTGGACTCAGTTAGATCTATACTTAAAATAAAATCTCTAATTATAGTATTTTGATTAACGTGATTTTAACATGGTTGATTATCAATTCTAATATGTTTTTTTTATAATGTTTTATTAGTTGTATATTGAATTTTGATTAAAAATTAAATTAATATTAATATGAAATTAAAATGTTTATATAGTTAAAAAACCATTAATTCATTAATATTTGTAATGTAAGGTTGAAGTCGAAGATTAAAACTAAAGATAAAAGTGTATTACGAAAATTAAGTGTAGATAACATTTAGTAATAATTAAAGGTTTGTAAAAGAGAAAAGATTAATCTCATTCTCCTTAAGAAAACAATGTAGTGAACAACAATGCACGTAGACGGAAACTTACCATACAATCATGGAAAGCGTCGAGAGAGGGAAGTATTTTATGGCCATTACTAAAAGCATAGAACCATTTACAATAAAAGTTTCCAAGTCTACTTGGCACGGCCATTAGAATACTGTAAAGTTAGATAGCATTGTTAGTTGTACTAATAGAATTACACATTCTTCAAAGGGTACCCATCCTTCACTGACACAGATCGTAGTGAATATCATATCAATAATTTATTTAATCACATAATGAAACAACTTTGTATCTCCATTCCTCTCTAATATGGATTATGCATGTTCCTACGGATTAGAAGGATAATTAATCGAGCCTGACGTTGTATCCACCTCGGCGTTAAATGTATCTGAATATATATATGGATTTCACACTGCAAGGAAAACATGCTTTTGCGAAGGCACTACTCCATTTTTAATGTGTACAGAAGGGCTTTTATTAAAGGTGGATTTTTATTAAAGGTGTATGTTCACAAGTTTTATTTTTGCGAAGCCATTAAATATTAGATAGTGCATGGGTTGGCCAATGGATTCCACAATAGGAAAAACATGTTTTTGCGAAGGCACTTCTCCATGTTATATTAATGGTGAATTTTTATTAAAGGTGTACGATCACCAGTTTCATTTTGTGTAACTGAAAATTGTGAAAAGCATTAGTACTCATACACTAATTTGTTTATACATTACGAACGATAATTTTAAATATATCCTTTATATTTGAATTTTGTATATTATAGAAGAGGTTTTTTTTATAAACAATTAATGGATAGATATTAATATTAAGGATATTAATATATATAGTTATAACCTATATGGATACAATAAGATATAAAGTGAATTATAAAATAATAAGTTAATTTTAAAATATTGCTCTAAGTATGTATGTTTCAATGTGTTTATATAAATGTATATCAAGTATATTAAGATCCAATCTAGCTCACATTGATGAAGTGAATAAATAAAAAACACACTCATAGGGTTAAATTAAAAGAAAGGAGTTGTCTATAATGCGACTTTTTGGAGATTCCGGTGACGGAATCTGGCGGAAGAAATGAGGTTAAATCTTGATTTTTAGCAGTTAAAATGGTTTTTTAACTGCATATTTGGATTCAGCGCCCTGAAAAATCCCTGGGAGCCATTGATTGTGGAAAAAATAGCTATCAACTTGGGATTCCAATAAATT
>APFE030259100.1:0-27204 GCA_000404065.3 Pinus taeda
CAAAGACACTAAATGTATGGATCATACAATTAGTTGGAATGAGTAGGCAAATTTTTTGACTAAAATTGCATGAAATCTAATTTAAATCTAGTGTAAAAATTATCCAAATTGTCGCCTTTCATCCTATGTAATTATTCTAATGGATCACAAACCTTTTCATAGTCATATTATTGAAAAGCGTGAAGGAAAATTTTGAAAACTTGTCCCAACTATGTATAGAGGAAATTGGAAGAGATAGGCACCAGTATTTAGCTTTACCTATCACAGTAAGAGTAAAAATTATGCAAATAATCTATTCATCAATACTATTTTTTTTGCAATTTAAAACAAATTAAAGTATATGATTAAAATAATATGACATACCATTATAATTTACCTTAGGAAGGGCCTAAACTATCTTTATCAGAGTAGTTGTATGGGGATCAATAAAGCAACTTTGAGGAATTCTACATGGAGCCATAGTAATAAGATAAAATGTTAAAGCACACAATCTTCAAAGAAACAATTTACTGTGGCCCTCCTTGTACCGCCAAAAATGTTGATGGTCCACAATGACTTCATCAACATTTAAGGGAGACCACCTGGTCAAGACCTTAAATCAACTCCCTTTCCATTTGGAAGGGTAGTTCCAACTGGTTCAATTGGGTCCAGATACCCTCTCTCTTTCTATGTCAGATTATAGTATGTCTATTAGTTTCCAATAGAAAAGCAGCATCAGACTTGCCCTATTGCAGAGCTCATGCAAGAAAGTGATCCTTAAGCTGAATTAATGGCTGATCTAGGCCACTCTAAAGTCTGCCCCTTATGTATGAGGACTTGTAGAATTCAAAATTTAGAGCTAAAGGAAAATATACCCTAATTAATAGAAAATAGATCCTAAATCTATATTGATTGAAAGAATGATTAGTCCCCTTCCCAACCAAGAGCAAGGTAAAAAAGGATTTAGACCAACTTTGAATTTGAAATAAAAATGAATTCAATAAGAAAAACAAATAATTCCAAGACTTATTACTAGTTCAAGGAAGTATATGTATTCAACTATATGGTGAATAGTCATTAGGTCTATGGTGCACATATATCCAAATTCAAATAAAAAGAATTCAAAATAAGAAAATATCATCACATCAAGGAAATAGTCCTCATAAAACAATCATTATTAAAACCAATAGAAACTTGACATGAATTTTCTAAATAGTTAATGAGTATGTCCTGCTTATCTATTTGAATTCATAATTTTAATTGATAGAAATTAGATCCATCATTAAAAAATAGCTTTCAAATGATTAAAAAAAAAGCATATATTAAATGAATTCACAATAGTGAAAAATTTCAAAAAGACATAGTTATTTGGATCAAGAATTGCCTCAAATTTTATTAAGTGCACGACACTAATCAACCTCTATCTATGACAATATTGTATAATAATTAAATATCTAATCAAAGCCTTTGAGTACATGAAATTCTCATAAAATTTCATGATAGCACGAAACTTTCATAGCTGAAATACATATTTTTTAATCTCCATAAGATTCATCCAAACTAGCTAATTATCTACAAAAATATTGCGCCCTACAGTAGTGCAAAAATCACTCTCTTTGCAAATAATTTCATCCCCAAGTTTCAGACCTCGAACGCCGACTAATTGCTATAGAAACCATTTTTATAATTACAGAAATCAAAATGAGAGAGTTATTGGAGAAGAAACTTGCTCCATCAAATTTTAAATTGCCAAAACTCTTCGTTCTCTCTTGCTGGTGAAACTACATTGCTCAAAGTCTTCTCTTCCACATCTCACCAACTTCTCTCCTACCAAAAACCAATTCAAATTCAGAAATCAAAACAAATTTGGTGCACAAAATAAAAATCAAACCACTTGTCAAGAAATTATTAAATTAAAATCCTATGAAATCCTTGTGCTATGATTGCTTGAAATGGATTAGATCAACGTTTGAGAATTGCTGAGGATGAATTATTGTCGGTAGTTTTCCAAAGCCAATCAAATTTTCCCAAATCAAAATAAAAAAAACTACTTTTTTTGTTGCAAATTCGTCACTTTGTCTTATGTTAGATTTATGGGCCATTAAAAGATTAGGTTTGTTAAAATTAGTTCTGCCATATTATTCTCCTCTGTCATATCTTTCCAATGAGTTATTGCAAACTTCATTTGGTTGAGTGAATCTTCAGATATGCACTCCAAAATTGAGGTGCAAAAATATCAAAATGCATGTGTAAGCTAAAATTAAAAAAACTAAATTAAAAATCTAATCCTAAATTAAATTAAAAAAATCTAATCAACTGTTAATTAATTATAATTAATAAAATATAGACAAATCAATTATTAAATTAACAATTTATAAAATAAAATAATTAATACTACAATTAATAAATTAAATATGAAAAAAAATAAATTATATAAAAATATAAATAATTTTAATTAAATAAATAAAGATGATATAAACAATCATATTAAAATGATAATTATATATAAACATATATAGAATAAAAATTAAATAAATAAGAATTAATTATTAAAATAAAATTATATTAAAAAAAATTCTATTTAATTCGTTCACTATAAAATACAAAAAATATAATATCAAACCTTTTATCAAAATGAATAAGATATCATATATACAATAATATTGGTATTACACTAACGAAAAAGAAATTAAACCAAAGCTCACGAAGGCCGTCAGAGGTATTAAACATTAGGTCATCGGAGGAATTAGAAATCGAAGTTTCAAGAAAAAGAGTTGAAGATCAATGAAGTCCCGGGGTACATCGGGCAGTGGAACACTTATGGCCAAATTCATCACAGTTTGAATTTGAAAGAGTTTTTAAAATGGACCTCCCAAATATACAATATTCTCAAACGAAATAAATGAGACTTAGAGACTTTAAATATCGGAGGTGTTTTTTACATGGAGTTACAATATAAAGTGTTCTGAGGGACCAATATAACTTGTGCTGAGGGAGCATCGGGAGATTTTGAAATTTCAGAGATATTTTAAAATTATAAGTTACGAAATTATATATTCCGAGGTCTCAATGGAATGCGATGATCGAAAGTATGATTTTCAAAGAGGGAATGAAATGGAGTTTCAATGTGTTAAAACTTTCGAGGTCTTAAAGAGGGGAACAAAAGAGCCGAGGAGGACTAAATGGATTGGGAATTTCTCTGTATAAACTATAACCACATGATATTAAGCTCCTATTAACATTAAAAAAAACTTTAATTATTTGAGTTTTTGGGAATTCAGGTTTCATAACTTTTATTAAAATTAAAATTGAAATTAATTTTTGAATGGGATAACGCACAATTTTAATTGTTCTACAATTTCGCTGCGATAATTTTGTAGGATTATTAGCGAAAAATTAATTAATTAGTAAACATGAGTTAAAAATTAACATTTACAAATAATTTAAAATAATTAAAATAATATGCATTTTGTACCTCTTTTGTCCCTTGTGGTAAAATTTACTTAACTTTTGATAAATATCATTTGTAAATTGTGCAACCAAATGAGATGAAGTGAGAACCGATGGAAAGCTTGCGAAAAGTGGAATGCAATTAAGTAATTAAAAGAAAAATATGAAGAAAATAAAAAATTGGTAAAATTATAGGACACTTAACCAAAAGAAAATATTAAAAGGTGATCTAGCCAAAATTCACAAAAAAAGTCCCCATTATTTGAAATAAATAAGTAAAAAATGTGGGTGTTGATTTTTCACCTCAACACCTAGTTATCAAAATTCCAAGAATTACCTACTTAATGGAATAATGGAATTTGCTGGAAAATAACAAGAATTACTCCATTAGGAACATTCATTACATGTTATAATGAGTAATGCATACAACATTCATATAGATATTTAAAAAAAGAAATGATATTCAATAAATTAGGGCATAGAATTTTAACCTAGAATCAATAGCTCTATTCATCAAACATTGAAGAAAAAAAATATTCAACCATAGATTCCAATTAAGAGATAAAATGCAATATACCCTTCAATTGGACCAAGAAATAGCTCCAAAGAATGTGAAAATCAACTTCCATACATCAAAATGCAACCAAGCATCTCCAAAATTACCCACAAGAAACAACTGAAAGTTCTCAAATAGGTAAGAAATTAACAATTTTCGTGATGATTGAACACAATGGAGTGATATCCAATATATATAATTCCTAGTAAATAGTGTTATTCCTAAATATCCCCTAAAAATGTAAAATAATATACAATAAAGCCTCTAGGTCGTACGTCAACCTAGTAACGAATGTTCAAATAGATAAATCTCTGTTAGAAGGGTTGAAATGTTGATGTCATCTAGTCATAAGTGTTCCTAAGGCTTGTGTTGACGTATTCTTGTGACATAATGTGTGAAGAGGGCCTCTAAAACTAAGGCACATGGGTGTCGGCTTCATTACAGCATCAAGCCCTTCACGTATAAGGTATTGTGTGATGTTGCTCCTCTTGAAGTTTGTGATGTATTATTATGACAAAGATACTTGTGGAAGCAACGTGTTGTATATGAGTATATACCTCGGTATGTGATTATTAATTTCAGTAATAAGTTGTAAAGGATATCATAGGTAGCCCCACCTACCACCATCTCTTTGATCTTTGTAAAGCAATATAGTAAGATCATTTCATAGACTAGGAATTTTTTTTCCTTATGATTTTCCTTTAGGGCAAGAAGAAGATTATGTCCTTAACTTCCAAACATGGCTCCTCCGTAGAGTAGCAACAGATGGACAAGGTCATGGAGGAGTACAAGGACATTTTTGCCTCACCTACAAGGGTACCTTTGCACCGTCAGGTCAAGCATTCCATCAATATTACCCTAGGCATGCCACTATAGAATGGACTGATTTATTGATGCTTTGTTCTAGAGAATGATGAGATCAAGAGGCATATTTGGGAGCTATTGTACAAATGGCACATCAAACCATGCTCATCACCTTGTGGGAGCCCGATTGTTTTGGTACAAAAGAAGGATGGGACCTCAAGACTCTCTATTGACTATTAGGCACTGAACAAGGTCACTTCCAAAATAGGTACCCAATCCCATGGATTGATGACCTTCTGGACTAGATCAAGGGGGCCAAATATTTGAGGAAGATTGACTTGACTTCCGGTTATCACTAGGTTCCTATCGAACTCCCTGATGTGTGGAAGACTACCTTCAAATATAAAGAGGGCTTTCTTGAATGATTGGTCATGCCTTTCGGGTTGACAAATGCTCCACACAACCTTCATGAGTTTGATGGATGATATCTTACGACCCTTCGCAAATGCATTCACCATATTTGATAGGTCCTCCAAACCCTATGACAACAGAAGTTGTGTCCTAATCTTGAGAAATGCAACTTTGGCATGACTAAGGTTCAATATTTGGGGTACATCATTGATGAATAGGGTGTGCATGTGGACCTAGCCAAGATACAAGTCACTCAAGATTGGCCACCCCCAACCACTCTAACAGAGCTTCGTAGATTTTTGGGCCTTGTCAATTTCTACTACAGGTTTGTGTTGGGGTTCTCTCATATCACTTGGCCTTTAAGTCAAGTCACCAAGGGCAAAGCCAAATAAAATTTATTTTAGTCTGAAACCAAACAGAAGGCATTTTCCGAATTGAATCATCCCTTCTACTCTGCACTAGTGGTCACATTACCAGACCTGGAACAACAATTTGATATTGGTACAGATGCCTCTAACTATGCTATTGGTGTAGTTCTTACTTAGCAGGGGAATCTAGTGTCTTACCATGGTGAGACATTTTTAGGCACAATCCGAAAGTATCCCACCTATGACCAATAAATTTATTCTATTATGCAGGCCTATCGTTTATGGAAGCATTACATTCTGGGGAAGGAAACATTCATCCAGATAGGCCACTGACCCCTGTAGTTCTTACTTAGGAGGGGCATCTAGTGGCTTACCACCGTGAGACATTTTTAAACACAGTCTGAAAGTATCCCACCTATGAAAAAGAAATGAATTCCATTATGAAGGCCTATTGTTAATGAAAAGATTAAATTCTAGGAAAGGAAACAATCATCCACATAGACCACTAACCCCTGTAGTTCATATAGACATAAGGGAAGATGCAAAATGATTAACATCAGAAATGGTCTACATACTTACAAAAATTCCTTTTTAACATTGAGTAGAAGAAGGGAAACACTAATAATGTTGCATATTGCCTCAGAAAACCACTTGTCATGGCATTGATCATTATGCTTGACTCCTCTAGGCACAGGACTTTGTGGTGGACACATCTTTACAAGAGTGATCTAGAATTTGGTAGCACATGCCAAACTTTCCTAGAAGGTAAGAAAGTTCCAAATTTCCACCTCCAGGATGCAATGTTATGTCACTTCAGACACAATTTTGTTCATTCAAGAGATTGTGCCAATATGATTTTGGTGGTGCACTATTGTCAAGTCACCAGACATTTCAGAGTAGAAAAAATTGTGGCAATACTGTAGAAGTATTTTTGTTAGTCAAACCTTCGTAAGGATGTCGGGAGGTACATTAAATCCTGTACTTTCTGCTCCATTTCCAAACCAACCATTAAGAACAAAGGACTATATACTCCTCTTCCTACTGCTATTCAAGCTTAGGAATCCATCTCCATGGATTACATGTCGGAACTTCCTTCTACTAAGCACAACAAGGATTGATACTCGTCTGTTTTACTCCTAGTTGACATTTTTGTGGTCATTGAAAGATTCTATAAGATGGCCATCATGGTAGCCTAGAATAAGAGTATCACATTAGAGGCCATTGTTAATCTCTTCTTTCAGCGAGTTTGGGTACACTTTGGGATCCCACAATCCATTGTCTTAGATAGGGACAACAGATTCCTAAGTGCATTTTGGTCAAGTCTCTGGTTGATGCTGGATACCAAACTTACTAAGTGCATGACTTTCCACCGCCAACCAATGGCCAAAGATATGTTATCAACAAGATGATTGTACACATTCTATGCATGCCCAACTCCATGCATCCATGCACATGGAATGAAATCCTCCCCTATGTCTAGTACAACTACAACAAAGCTCTCCACCGCTCAACAGGCCACAACCCCTTTCAGGTATGGCTCAGATTTCAGCCATTATGTCCCATTAATGTGACCATACCATTTGCAGCTAATTAGGAAGATTCAACTCACATCCAGTCCAAAGCAAATAAGGCTAACAACTTCATTGAGTGCACTCAACACATCCGCCATCAGGTCACTGATATATTGGATAGAGCCAATTATAAGTACAAGCAGCACCATGATCAGCATCAGGTACCGCACAAGTTCCATGTGGGCGACAAAGTTTGGATAGATTTGCAGAAGGAGCACCTTGCTGGACCCCACCATAAGCATCACCCGCTCTGATGTGGGCCATACACCATCACAAACGTTGTAGGGGACAATGCCTTAGAGATCAACATTCCATCACTTCTTGCACTACACTTAGTGTTCAATGTAGACAACCTTCGAGCATACTTTCCACCATTGTTGGACACATCTGACATTGCAGAACAACTCACACCAACAGATCTAAACCTAGAATGCATGGAACATGCCACAACTGATTAGATCATGGACACACAAATCAGGAACACTCACCAACAGAGCATCCAACTCTATCGAGTTTTCAAAACATGCCAACTCCTTCACCAGGGTAAGTGGTTCACGGGGGACCAGGTTCAATAGAAATTTTCTCAGCTCATGGAGGCTCTGCAGGAAATGGGGACCATCGTTTCCTAAGGAGGGAGGACTGATCTAGGTGTATATTTTTGGCGACCCGTCTATTCCATCTATACCTCCAATCGGTTTCATCTGTGTCCTTGTTATTGCAACATTTACTATTTTTAGTAGTTTTTCAGGTCCTGAACTTCTGGAGAAGTCTTGACCCTCTCAACAGTGTTTTTTTTTAATTATGCAGCATATTACTAAAAATCCTTTAGTACTTGGAGAGATATTTCCAACAAGGTATTGTAAACATGAAATGGAGATAATATGACCAAGTTATGAGCCCAGGAAGTTAGTTACCCAACTAACCCCAATGTGGCCCACAAAATCTTGGCATTCCATCTCCTAGGGTTAGGTTTTTTGTTTTTTACGGTTTTCCCTTGTTGTTCAATAATAAATAGGCCCTTGAGCCCCATTTTAATATGGTTCTTAGGTATGTAGCTGCCACATATCTTTTCGGAGATAAGCTACCATTGCCCAAGCTAGTTTATTTCCATTATGTTTAAGCATATTTTCGTATTTGATATTAATCAAATGAAGTGTTATTTATGTTGTATATTTGTATTGATGGTTATATCTATAATTTATGGTGTTACTATTTGAATTTCATATCAAAGTGGCTAATAGATGACCCTATTAGGTGTTTCCAATTCCCAAGGGGAAGTGACATGTCCTTAGTACACCTTTCAGTTGATATGATCCATGTGAGTAATGATGGAAGGAAGGGGGAAAAGTGGAACTCCATGGTCAAGTGCCATGGTCAAAGGGACAACCTATGATGTCATACCTCATATTGGGTGTACAAATGTGAGGAGAGATCAATCATGGATGCATGAGTTAGATTTACTTTTTCTTTTCCACCCATCTATATACTTCCTTTTACTTTTTATTAGATATTCCTTGTATTACTTGTCATAGCTCAAGGAACGAGAGCTTATTTTTATGATGTATAATAGTTATTACCCCTTTTAGGATGGAAATTTCATTTCCCATTAGGGGATAGGACATGTAAGGCTTCCTGACTCTTCTACGAGAAAGGGCAACATTGTCCAATGAACTAGGTGATGGTCATATGATAAAGTTAGAGCTCATGTTTGGATTTTTCCCACATGCTAATTTTTAGGTCCCAAAAATATTTTTCCTTTTTCATTTTTTTTTTTTTGTTGTGGCCATTACATGTTTTCTCCATTTATTTTATCTTCATCGACCTCCCAGGGTGCATTTTGATGTCTTACTTAAGGTATGAGGATGTGTGCATGCCAAATCCCAATGAAAAAATGGCCAGTTGACCCAAAGAAGGAATTCAAAATAAGGGCTCATAGTGTGCAGATTGAAGTGATAAGTATGGAAAAGGGGTAGATGGGACATGCTCCCTCAATCATGGATCTCCAAGTACTGCCCCTTCCTAAAGCCATGGGTCATTAAGTGTGGTCCCATTGGAATATGATCTAAATTAACCCCCCATTTAAGGTGAGGGAAAAATACTATAACCAAGACCCTTCTTTCTTCCATGTCAACCCATAATGCATGTCAGAATGCCCAAATACAAACAAGTGTAAGCACCTGACTGCATATTGAATAAAGTATGTTTTCATCATAAGCCCACATTGCAACATGTGCTCCTTAAAAATGGGTGAGGAATAATATGACTAATGTATATGGAGGACATATGAATGGTACATCATTTCATCAACATATAAATGGTGCATCTTTCTCAAGTTCTATATTTTATTCGTCATAGAAATATTTAAAATTGGCATAGCCTATACTCCATTTCTTGGTCTCGCTGGATAACCTTAGATTATGTCATTAAATGAGAAAATTTTTTCCCTAAGATTTTAATCGCAAACATATTTTCATCACCATTGTCAGTCGAAGGCTACCTCTGTTTAATATAGTCATGCATAATGGTAAATATCTCACCCTATTTCTTTCCTTAAACTTGTAAATATCTATGTAAAGATAAAAACATTAATGAAATGCAAGGTTTCTTTATTTTTTTCTACAAATGTCATGATATATATATTCTCAAACCCTTGAGGTGCTTCAATCTTGGTTCTGGAAGAGGTACGTTTCCTAGAAAGATAGTTGTGCTCTTGTATACATTTCCTTCATGTAGACACAATGACCATTTCATTGTTTGTAGTATTATACCTAATTTACCATGTTGCCTCACATTATAAGAAACAATTTAACCATTTATGGTTTATGAAGACATAATAATGCTTTATTTCTAAATTATCATTGTATAACTTTAGTGAAATTAAGAAATTGAGAGAGGTCACAACATCAGTTGCTTATAATATATTAATATATGCTAGTAAGATTATAAAATTTCCTTATTTCAAAGAAAAAATTTAGTCTAAAGTTTTGCTTAATATGTTACCATAGTATCTTGGTTAATGCACACATGAGTTTTTCCCCTTCCCATACAAACATTATTTCTCTATGTCATGTTTTGTCTCCCCTTGTATTAGTAATAACATACATAGATAATTTATTATTTTGTTTATAAAGTCGACGTGGTAAATTTCTTTACACAAGATGAGTTTTTAAGAAAAAGTAGGCAGAATCAGAGTAATAATAATAGAGGAAGAGAAAGACCACTTCCCACATAAAACATGATTTTTGATTGATGGAAGATAGACAATGTTTGCATAGTGTGTGTTTTTATATCATGAACACTTTCACATTTAGTAGTTTAGTTTGTAGCCCGAACATCATTACGTACACAATTTATATTTCACTATACACTTCTAATATTTCAACATGCACAATGCAACATTAGAGTCTCAACTTTGATACACTTTGATACATATGATAGTTTTCTATACATCGTTTGTTCTCAATAAGTTTTTTTTTACAGCATTATGTTGGGTTCATGGCATGTATGCATGGAGGAATACATGTTGCTTTACATATATGGTGGAGCTATGTACATGTTGATTTTTATGGTTTATATATACATGATGCTAGGATGCACACTGATTTCTTTATGGTTATTTGTCTCTTTATGACACATACTTGTTAGTAAGGAAGAGAGGCACAAGGTGGATATCTGATATTTTTCTTTTATATATATTTTTTATATACATGTGCATGGTTCATACTTTTATGTTGGTTCTTGATGGATATGTTGTAGCATGAAAGCACGACAATGTTTTTCAGTAAAAATATATTTTCCGGAATATTAATTTTAGAGTGTGTTATTTTTAAACAAACATTATAAGGTGGGAAATAAAGATAAGTGAACCGTTTAATATTGGGGGCCCACTTCTTTAAAACATTAATAATGAGAGTTAAATTAAATTTAAATCATGCTTTAGAATATTCCATTCCCATCACAAAATTAATCATAATTAAAAAATAATATTAAAAAACTTCCCAAATAATTGAACTTCTTAATTGCATCCAAGGCATGCAAAAAGGGATGGATTTTATGAAGGAAAGGAAATAATACTCCGAGGAGAGTTATGCACCAACATTAATACCTATCATTCCCTCTTCTAATTTTCTCTCAGTGACTTATAGAAGCTAATATATTCATGGTAGGAAACTTATTTCCAAGGGGATAGGACTAAAAATAAAATATATTCAATTGTTCATATTTTTTAAGTAAATTTGATTTTTTTTTGTTAATAAAAAATTGATTGATAAAAGGTCGAGCCTTAATAGCTAGTGCTAATAGCCCTTTATTTTGCATAGAAACTAGGCAAATTTTATTATATGAGGTTCTCAAGTCCTAATTTATCAATATTGCCTAACAAAATATTCACATATGATATATTGGCATTGTGAATATTTAGAATAAAGTCTTACCAAGGGTTTCACATAACGATTCTTTATAGATTAGTGTACTCACATATTTTTTATACAGGTCAGTGCTTTTTTCCACTCATTTTGTGTATACATTTTCTTGTTTTTCTCTATAATTTGTCATTGAGCACTTATTTTATTTATTGTTGCAATTAATGCAAGTTATTAACTATGTTTTTGGGGTCTGGTGGCTTCCATATCATTGTTTAGTGGGTTATCCAATAATCTCACACTTCACTTTCAAATTGTTGGTATATATTTTACAATGTATATTTTACATTTGTTTTCATATTTCTACTTTTGTTTCATTTCATGTATTTTATTTAATCTCGTGTTCAATTGTAAATCAAACTATTTATATTGTAATTATATCTCTTAATTCCCTAAATTAATTCATCCAAAATTCAAGCATAAAGAAATTACGCTTAGTTTGATTATGTCACTTTATTGGCAAAATTCAATGGGTTGATTAGAGAAAGCATAAAAAGTTCTCTGTTGGCCATGATGTTGTCAAGGAATTTTTTACTCAAAAACCATAAGGTGGAAGAATGAAGGCCATTATCCTTCATAAACAAAAACAAAAATAAAAATTCTTCAAATCCTCTAATGCAATATCATACTCAAATTCATAAGTGTCTCCTAAAATAGCTTACACAACATAAGGGATTCTATTAATTTCCCTAGCAATCCATAAAAACCATAAAATCTCAGTTCCTCCTTGCTTGAGCTACAAAATACGTAGAAAAGTAGCTCTCTATTATAGCTTGAGTTAAAGACACTTCTACTTGATTTTCCTAGTTTGAAAATGGATTTCACAAACCCTCACTATTTTTCAACCAACCAAAATGCTTATGGTAAACATTTTCACTCAAAAATTTCCTTTACTCTAGTTTGTATGTATCCATTGCTTGTTGCATGCAAAATTGGTTGCACTCTAGCCACCCTCAACATGAGATTTCATGGGTGAAATTAGTAATTTTGAAGTGGATACTTTCCCATACCTCAAAGGAAGACTTGTAAAATTTCTAACTAGTGCATATACTTATGGAATTTTGGTTATTCAAGTACCAACTCGCCTAATAAGTGGATTCTTGGCTTTTGGATATACACACATGCACACACACACACACACATACACACACCTTGTAGTTTATCAAAAAATTATGGGTAAGGTTTATTTAAACATGTAACAATTTCCAAATTTCCCTCTTGCACTCTGAATGCAGGTTTTTATTAATAGCAAAAACATAATTTCATTATTAAGATCTTTAACAAAATATCCATATTAAAATGTTTGTTAGGAAACCAACTCACAAAAAGATAGAAAATATAGATCAACGCCTTAGAAATAAGCCTCTTCGATGGGGCAACCTCCTTTACATTACACAAATGAACAATTCTTAGATGATTCAAATGACAAAACCTCCTTTCTATATATAGGAGTCTAAGGGGTCACAATATAACCAAGCCGACCTAACAATAATAATATAAAGGCACAAAAATAACAATAGAGGGATTCTAAGGGGCATAGTAATAGCAATATGGGGACAACAGGGGCACAAAAATATTAATAAAAGATACAACTACAATAGTAATGGGGGAATCACTGGTATTATAGGGACCTAAAATGCACCTCTCCTTCACAAAAGTGTTTTCCTCAATGCTTGAGTAGTTCTGAATGCTTCTATATAAAATTCGCATCCTCCCATGTGGAATCTTCAGCCGATAACTTCTTCCACTTGATGAGATACTCTGAAATTGATCGATTTCGTAGTTGTCAAGTTCTTGTTTCTTTGACTGCTTCCAGTTCTAATATCAGTTTTCCTTCCTTGTCAAGTTTTGGAAATATTGTTTAAACTGGGAGGTTGTCACCTATAACCTTCTTTAAACATGAAACATGGAAAACTGGGTGCACTCGATAAGCTGCAGGAAGCTCCAGTTTGTATGCCATAGTACCAATCTTTTGCAACACCTTGTACGAACCATAATACTTTGGTGGTAATATATTATCCTTCTTAGCTTGCTTGAGGGACATTTGTTTATATGGTTGTAGCCATAGGAATACCCAGTCACCTACATCAAAACTTCTTTCGCTACGATGTTGATATGCCTGTTGCTTCATTCTATTCTGCGCCAACACGAGGTTATCCTTTAAGAGTTGGAGAACTTGTTGTTTATGTTCGATGTGATGTTCCATTGCTTGAACCTTAGACTATCTCTCAAATATGATGTGATGGATGGTGGCTGATATCCATAAAGTGCCCTAAATGGGGTCATTTTTGTTGCAGTATGGAAGGAAGTGTTATACCATTTCACCCATTGTGTCTGATTATCAGATACAAAGTAATGAAGATATCCTTCCAAACACTTATTTAATATCTCAGTTTTCCCATCAGATTTAGGGTGATAAAATTATCTATGTGCTAACTGAGCACCAAGATAAGAAAATAATTTTGTCCAAAAATTTCCAGTGAAAAGGGGATCTTTGTCACTTACAATAATCTTTGGGTTTCCATGTAGCTTTTGAATTGTTTCCATAAATGCAGTAGAAACTGTATTGGCTTTAAATGGATGTGATAATGCACAAAAGTGTGTGTACCTGGAATTATTTCAACTACCACCATGATGACACTCTTTCCTTCAGACTTGGGCAAACCTCTAATAAAATCCATTAAAACCTCCTCCCAATGTTGGCCTGGAATGGATAAAGGTTGTAATAGGCGTAGGGTCTTAATTGTTTCAACTTTATTTTGTTGGCAAACCAAAAATTCCGCCACAAACTTTTGAATATCTGATTTAAGGCCATCCCAAAAAAATTCCTTCTTAACCCTATGGTAAGTTTTTAAAAGTCCTGAGTGCCCTCCTAAGGGAGAAGTGTGCAATTCCATAAGAATTTTTTGTTTGAGTTGGGAATTTTTACAGAGGTATAAGCGATCTTTGTACCATAACGAATAATTTTTCTAGCTAAATGTATCAGATGTATTGGAATCTTGTTGTAAGTTTCGATTATGTGCCCACATTTCTTTGTCATTCTTCCATTCCTGCCTTGCTTTGTTTATCCAATTTGGTTGGATAATAGAAATGGCGCACAACAATTCTTCCACATCGTCATCCTTTGTTGAGAGTGCATCTTCTACAACATTTTGCTTCCCTTTTTTGTAGATGATTTCAAAGTCATAACCCAACATATTTGTGACCCATTTTTGTTGCTCTTCAAAGGATAATTTTTCTCCTAAAATGTATTTAAGGCTACCATGATCATTTTTTACCTTGAAGTGTCTTCCCATTGGGTAGGGTCGCCATTTCTTAAGTGAATGTAGTATTGCCAACATTTCCTTCTCATAAATATCTTTGTGTAAATACTTTCCCTTGACTGGATGACTTTTGAAGGAAATGGGTCTTTCATCTTGCATTAAAACAACACCAATTCCACTTCCTAAAGCATCACATTCCACATTAAAGTTTTTGGTGAATTCCGGTGTAGCTAAGATTGGTGCTTGGCACATTACCTCTTTAAGATGTTAGAAGGCCTTTGTTGCTTCTGAAGTCCATGAAAATGCATCTTTCTTCAATAATGTTGTTAGAGGTGTTGCTATTCTCCCATAATTCTTAACAAACTTGTGATAATACCCTATCAACCCGAGAAATCCTCGTAGATGCTTTATGGATGTGGGATTTTCCATTCCTTAATGGCTTTAATTTTGCTAGGGTCTACCTTAACTCCTTCATGAGATACAATATGACCCAGATATTCCACCTCTTGGACTCCAAAGAAGCATTTGGATCTTTTTGCATATAATTGTTCTCCTCCAATAGTTGTAGCACCCTGTCAACATGTTCAACATGATCCTTCCAAGACTTGCTGTAGATTAGTATATCATCAAAGAATACTAACACAAATTTTCTAAGGAATGGTTTGAAAATTGAATTCATCAAACCTTGAAATGTTGAGGGTGCATTGGTAAGGCCAAAAGGCTTGACCAAAAATTCATAATGACCCTCATGAGTTCTAAATGTTGTTTTCGGAATGTCTTCAATATTCATTCTAATTTGATGATATCTTGAATGAAGATCCAACTTGGTGAAGTAAATTGATCCATGCAATTCATCCATTAATTCATCAATGACAGGAATGGGAAACTTATCTTTAATAATGAGCTTGTTAAGCTCCCTATAATCCCGACACATCCGCCATGATCCATCCTTCTTCTGCACCATACTACTGGAGCAGAGAAAGAACTTTGACTAGATTGAATTATACCAACCTCTAGCATTTCTGCAACCATACATTCATTTCACTCTTTTGGGCATAGGGATATCTGTACGGCCTGATGTTTGGAGGAACACTTCCTGGAATCAAATGAATAACATGATCATGATCAAGAATAAGTGGGAGACCTTTGGGAGTCTCAAATACCTTGGAATAATTGTCCAAGACTTTTTGGAGATCTGTAGAAATAGACGATTTCGATGTGGAAACATCTAGCGAACATAATTGTGCAATTACACCTCATTTTTCCTTTTTTAGAAGCTATTTCATACCGTTAGAGCTGATTATTTTTCTCGGTTTCCCTGCAATACCCCTTAATTCAACTTACTTTCCTTCCGACAAAAATTTCATCAAAACTTCTTGAAAATTAAAAGCTATTGCACCCAAGGATTGTAGCCATTAGACTCCTAGTACAACATCAACACCACCCATTGGATAAGAGCATTAGGCTATTCAATACATATTCTTCCATTGATAGCTTGATATTATGGCACTTTCCAGAGCAATTTATGGTTCCTCCACTTGCAACCATCACTTGAAACTCTCGTACTAGATATAAGAAGCAATTCAATTCTTTTGCTACCTTGCAATGAATAAAATTGAGGGTACTTCCTGAATCAATCAATACTATTACCTTTTTCTTCTTGATTTGTCCTTCTATCTTAATGGTTTGAGGAGTGGTAATTCTCATCAATGCATTACAAGATATGGTCAGATTCATTTGTTCTTCATCTAGGCTTTGTTCCTGGAGTATATCGTCTTCTTTTGACCTTTCTTGCTCCTTTTCTTCCTTCTCTTCACAATCTATGTAGGATAATTTCTTCTCAGCACACTTATGACCTTTAGTGTATTTTCTATCACAACTATAAAAAAGCCCTTTTTCTCTTTTTTTTTCCAATTGTTGTGGTGTCAACCTTATAGGTTGTTGAAGGCTAGGGGCAGCAACACTTCCATCTTTATAGTTGTGAGTGTTAGGCTTCCTGGTTGCCATAATTTTGCTTTCCATTTTTTTTGCTAACCTAAATGCCTTCTCAAATGAATCAAGTTCCCAAAGGAAAACCTCATGTTGGATATTATCCTTTAAAGTCCCTATGAAAAAATCAATCCTATGCTCCTTTGGAATATCTTTTACCCTTTTGTTCAATTTTTTTATGTCCTCAATGTGCTCCATCATTAAACCCTTTTGTTTGAGACTTATCAATTGGCTAGAAAATGTTTTTCTTTTTGTATCCTCATAATGTGTTGTCATTTCTTTTGTAAAAATTGCCCAAGTGTCAATTTGTTTACGAGAGCAAAGCCAACGATACCATACAATCTAATTTGGTTGCAAATATAAAGTTGCAATATATACCTTTTGTGTGTTTTGCACATTGTGGAGATCGAAAAATTGCTCCATCTGTAGTATCTAGGTTGCGGGATCCTTGCCATCAAACTTCCTCATATCAACTTTTGGAATATGGTGGGTCTTCAATCCAACATTAGAGTCTATGAAATCATTATTAACATTTTTTTTTTCTCATCATGAGTTTCCTTTACTACCCTTTCACCATTAGTGAACATTTCTTGTAGCAACTTAATAAAATTTATCTTCAATTCTTCCATCTTATCGTCCATGCCATTCATCTTAGCTTCCATCTTCGCGTCCATGCCATTCATCTTAGTTTCCATGCCATTCATCCTAACTTGCAAGCTATTCATATTAGCTTCCACGCCACTCATCTTGGCTTCATTTACCTTTAGTGAGAGTGAAATTTGTTGTACTTGGTCTTGTAATTTTGATATATCATGTTGCATTTCTTCCTCTTCTTCACGAGTCATGCTAGATCCTTTAGGTTGTTTACTAGTTGTTTCAATTTTCTTTCTTCAAGGCACTAATTAATGCTAATAATTCTTCACTATTCCCTTTGAATTGCTTAAAACTAATTTTTCCAACCAATCTTATGCAAGATAAAAATATTACACACCTTTTTTTCACATTGTAAGAGCTTGATATTGAATTTATTGTATCTCTGTAGACGCGGATCTAAAATATCTAAAATCTCATCCTCTAATAGCCCTTTGAGTCCTCTTTCTAACCCCGCAAGTCTGATCAAGATTGGATTCTCCAAGGAAGAGTTATGCCAAATCTCCCACGATAACCTGATTATAGACTAGTTCAGTAGAGCAAACTTGTATGACGTGCCATGTCTCACTATTTCAACCTTAGGTTCTGAAAATGATAATCACAAAAACTAAAGTTTGTCCTCTTTCTGTAACTTCTTATGAAAATTCAATATGAGATTCAGAGCAAATCTTATGACGATTTTCCCAAGGTGACCTCTTTGAAATGTAATTCAGGGGTCTGCAAAAACCATAACTTCCTCAGGTCATATATTTGAGAATATAAAGAGATAAGCTCTGAAATTCGAACCCGATGTTCAATGCGATTTTTTCTCAAATGGGTTTCTTTTTCACTTTGGAAACATAGCAGAAAAAAAGATATATCGAAAATTCCACGATGTCCTATTTGGAGCAACAAAACCCTAGAATCCAAAGCTCTGATACCAAATGTTAGGAAACCAGCTCACAAAAAGATAGAAAAGATAGATCAATGCCTTAGAGATAAGCCTCTTCGATGGGGAAACCTCCTTTACATTACACAAATGAATAATTCTTAGATGATTCAAATGAAAAAACCTCCTTTCTATATATAGTAGTCTAAGGGGTCACAATATAACCAAGCTGACCTAACAATAATAATATAAAGGCACAAAAATAACGATAGAGGGATTCTATGGGGCACAATGATAAAAATATGGGGACAATAGGGGCACAACAATATTAATAAGAGATATAGCTATAATAATAATGAGGGAATCACTAGTATTATAGGGACCTAACAATGTTTCAGCAATACATGTCACAATTAGATTTACAAAATAATATTTAAAAATAAAGTATTACAAATGAGCACTACTAGGAAAATCATTTCATAATGACTTTGATTTGAACCATGAGAAAAATTACATGTCACAATTATATTTACAAATTAATGTTTAAAAAATAAAGTATTACAAATGAGCACTTCTAGTAAAATCATTTCATAATGACTTTGATTTGAACCATGATAGAAATTGAAATCTTGTATTACACATTTGTAAGCATAGCTAAAGTGAGTTTCCATATCATATTTATAGACTCATAATATAGTCTCTATTAATAACTATGAATTACAAATAATAATATTAAAAATATAATTATAACCTAATAATTCAATTATTTTTTTTTTTAGGGGGTTGTGGTTCACGAGCACCTTGGTCAACGGGTGGCCGCTACGTCCACAAAAAAATCTGGGCTGATTGACCCCAAAGGGAATCTAGCCCCACAACCCACTAGCGAGGCGTAACCCTAGGGGCTTCGGGCATAATGGACCCTGTGACCTCCTGAATGGCGAGACACTGATTTTGACCAACTAAGTTAACCCTTGGGGCTCTAATAATCCAAAATATTATTTTAATGCATTATTTCCATAAAATTAAATCTTATTAATATAATTTTTATTTAAAATAATAATAATATAATATATTTTTTAATAAATGTCAATAAAAATATTTTAAGCAAGTCTTTTAGTGGGAATTATATTAGTAAGAGAAATTTTTGGCCAACACATTTCAAACCAACAAGTGTGGTTCATCACCAAGACTAGATGAAGAGCCAGACTATGGAAAAAGCTTAAATAGAGAGCAATGTAGAGACATAATTTCAAGTAACGACTATATTTCGACAATAATATTTAAATTATGATATTAATGTAGTATTAATATATTAAAAACAAATATTATTAAATAACAACTATATTAAAGGGCTAGTTTTTGAAAAATAACATTTAAATAATGATGTTAGTTTATTAATTTATTAAAAAATATTAATATGTAACAACTATATTAAACAACTTGTTTTTGAAAATTAATTATTTAAATTAATTTATTTTAACTTAAATATTATAGTTTTTGAAAAACATTATTTAAATTACTTTATAAAAACCAAATATACTAGTTTTTGAAAAATAATATTTAATTTAATAAAAGAAAAAATCAAAGTCAAACTTGAGAGAAGTAAAAAGAAATATAAAAGAACCAAGACCACTAATCTAAAACAAGATATTTTAATAATAAAATAATTAATGGAAACCAAAATAAACTAAATTAAAATTAATTAATGGAAAAATAAATAAAATAAAGCAAAAATATACATAATTCCAAAAGGAGTTGGCTCCCTGTACTTCACCTAGTTTTTTTAAGCTTCTTTTTGGATTTATTTTGTTTTGTTTTGTTTATCTATTCTTTTGACTTATGTATATTTTTGTTTTTATTTTATATTTATTTTTCCATTAATTATTTTTTTATTAAACTATCTTGTTCCCGATTAGTTGCGTAAACTCGCTTTTATAATTTTTTAACTTCCTCCTTGTTAGTTGACTTTGTTTTTTTTATTAGTTTAAATATTATTTTTCAAAAACTAGCTCTTTTAATTTAACCGTTTACTTATAATTATTTTTTTAGTAAATTATAAACTGAATATCATTATTTAAATATTATTTTCCAAAAAACTAGTGGCTTAATATAGTATTGTTCAAATATAGTCGATACTAGAAATTATGGGAGTTGTCTTTAGTGCGACTTTTGGAAGCTTTTCCATTGGTTTTTCTAGTCTAATTTCCTTAAAATCTAGCAAGAAATTATTGAAATCACAAGTTTCATAGTAATCCCTGCACAATCTAAATTCCCTAGTGGTTTTTGAGGGTGATGAATCTATGTATACAGTCAAAAAACTAGTTTAAATAACACAAATAAGGATTTCACGTCAATTTTTTCCATCCTATTCCCGCACCGGAAAATCCAAAAATTGACACTAAAGACAACTCTGAAATTATGTGTCTACATTGATATCTATTTAAGCCTTTTTCATGGTGCACCTCTTCATCTGGTCCATATGATGAAACACACTAGTTGATTTGAAACGGGTCTACTAAAAATTTATCTTATATGATTTTTACCAAAAAACTTTGCTTAATTCATTATACATCACAAAAAACCTCAATATAAAAATAAAAATATCTTTATAAGAAACTATATATTATAAATACTACACATGTCATAACGTAATATAGAAATGGTGTGGAAAACCCTCTTACCACTTTTAATATGAAATCACATTCCAATATTTTTTTGGGAAACAAAATATAAAAAAAAATAAAAATTAGAATTATTAATATTCTATTTTTAAAACAATATAACATGCGAACATTAATAGCGTCACGCAGGCATTTTTGAATGGTCATTATGATTTCAGATGTCAAGATAAAATGTCTATAGGTCATACACGTTTAATGTTGTTGACTATGTTTACGCCGAAACATATACATTTTATAGACTTGGCACAACTAATATCAATTTACATTAAACTATTATAATGTGTAAAAATGTCTTAATATCATTCATATCCCAATTACTTACATTGATGATCCATATTTAATCATGAGGAATGAAAAAGATAGATTATTTTTACGTATTCTTTACTCTGTTAAAGTATTTAAAAAAAAATCTATTTTTTTCTTTAATATTTATTCAAACTTAATACTTATATAATTAACATTATATAACAATACTTATGTTTAATTATAGTAAAAACTCCTAAAACAATCGACTTTCTTAAATTTAGTCCACTTCAATCCTCTCATAATACATGTATAACACGTCTTACTTTATACATGTAGCATACGTCTTACCTTATGACGCATCTTATTTTGTGATTATTATCTTATATATTATTATATTCTTTTAAAGTGAGTGGTTTGATCTCCGTCAATGGAAATGAAATGTTAATTCAACTCTTTTAAATATCACATCCAAATAGAGATAATACTTGATACATTACCTATCTCATTTATACCCGAACCCAAAGAATTTAGTTTGCCATTAAAAAATAATGGCTACTTATTTATCAATTTATTCTTTTTATTTTAATAAAATAAGAAAATGTTGATTATTATATAAATTACATTGATCACCTCTAAATTTAATTTTAAACTAAATTTACGATTAAAAAAAAATCACTTATTTATCAATTTATTCTTTTCACAAAAAATGTTAATTATTATACTAAATATATTGAACTATCTATAGCAAACACATTGACCACCAACTAGTATTAAAAGCAACACCATAAACAGATAGGCACCTTCTATGACGACTTTGGTGGGAATCTTTTATAAAATGTCAAATGTTTAATAAAACATCTTTTCTTTTAAGTTCATGTAACCTTAGTAACTATAGGGATTCCTACTCAACAAATCCATTTTAAAACTTGCTGGGTAATGTCAATATCTTTAGTGAGTAGGAAAGTATCATTGAAAGTGTCTAATTCAGTATCATTGAAAGTGTAATGTTTAGTTTCGGTGGATGTTAACCATCGTCATTAATCAAATTTATTTAACTATTTTTTCATGAATAAGAATTTATGAACCATGACTAGAAAAATATCATTGAAAGTATCTCATCCTGTAAGTAGATCAAGTTTCTTTTAACTATTTCTTCAAGGTTAAGAATTTATGAACCATGACTTCCTATCTTTGTGATGGCGTTGGGGCCAACTTTTAATAATGAAACGTAATTAAGTAATTTATTAATCGCGCTTTATGGTGGCAGAAACCATGTGCTTACCCTTTAAACGGTGTACTATTGCATTCTTATGTTTTGTATCGTTCAAGGATGTAATATTGCATTGTCATGATTTGTACCGTGTGGTCGATGTTTATTTTATTTTACTTCGATTCTTGTTGACGTTGCCACTATGACGGATACTTTATCCAGTGGCATTTGACAATATGTTCTTTGTTATCCAGTGGCATTTCATCTTATTCTGTGTTGCATCTTGAAAAGATTTGGTTAGATCGAGTATCTTGAACATGATGTTAGCAGCAATTTCTGTTTACGTTCTGTTAAATGTTAACTCAACTTTATTATTATGTGACATTCCCTCTCATTATTTGTTGGAATCTAACAATTTCCTGTCAGGATCGATTCTCTCTGCATCACCACAAGCATATCTACCGAGGGATCAATACCATGGAGCTTCCTTAATACGCCTTTGACCCGTTCAATCAGCATTCAGAACCCAGAATGATTACCACTACCTTCTGGATCAAAAAACCACTCCTTATTTTTCTTGTCACCACAACACGCAGTATACGGGTTAATAAAAGGAAGGCAAAAGAAGTTCCATAATGTCCATTCCAGAGATTCAGATGTATTGCGTTTGGTGGGAGCTGCTCGATCGTTTATCATTATTATTCCTATTTACCTTTTCATACAATACAATTTAAAAAATAGGTACATGGAGAGTTTACGTTATAGTGAACCATCACACTATTGAATGGAATAAATCATGGCTTCCTATGGAGTTAGATCCAATTCAAGTGATTATGAATATTCTCCAGGTTCTTATAAATGACCATACCTGTCCTTCTCTGTCTTTAGCGTCCGACACATATCCTTCTTGGATTTCCTCATGTACCCTTGAGATAAGAATTTGGATTTCCTCATGTACCCTTGAGATAAGAATTAGGAGAGGTATTTATGAATGGATTATCCGGCGGACACCCCTTCGATAGAGGCCATGGTACAAGCAGCAATACAGGCGGAGTCCCTCCATGACAGCGTCAAGCTGTCAAACGACTGGCAGCCCACCCTGGATGCCATGGTAATCCGTCCCTCGGGCTCTCAAAAGGATTTGGGAGGATCCAATAAAATAAGATCGCCGCAAGGAAACAGAAACAACGGGACTGGGCCCCAGACAGATCATATGAAAAAGACCACTCAAGAAAGTGCCAGAAGCCTGTAAAAACCACTCCCTCTCTTACTGCATTAAAGATTGATAGTGCCTATCTGGCAGATCGCATAGGAAGCCTTCAGCAAAACACTTTAGTAGGGCGGTGGCATTTCCCGGTGATGGACAACCAAAAAATGAGAAGCTGGCTTGAGATACAATGGAAGCCATTAATTGGATACGTTCCCATTGTGGCCAGATTACTAGAGTGGTATTGCTTTCACTTTCTTAATACAGGTGACTTGGAAACCATCTTCAAACATCAGTTGGTTTATGGAAGAAGCTTTTTAGCATTACACAGATGGTACCTGGGTTATAACCCACTCACGAATGTCCCTCCCAATAACCTAATATGGGTAAAGCTTCTCGGTTTGCTGCTGGAATTATGGTCAAAGGAGACTTTAGCAGAGATTGGGAATGCCATAGGGAGGTGTGTGTATGTAGATTTATGGAAGAAAGATAAAAGAGTAGCCTAGGTATTGATTGACAAAGCTTTCAGAGGCAGCTTTCCGGCCCATATTGACATTTTCTGGAGGGAGCAAAAAATCAGACAGAGGCTTGACTTCTGGGGAGTCCCCTTCAGGTGCTCCGCCTGCCATTGCACTAGCCAACTTATCAAGAATTGCCTGCGGCGCCCTCCAAGAAGCCGAAAGCACCATGTTTCCCCTCACTTTGCTGCAAAGTCCTCCTCCTCAGATTCGAAGAAAACAACATCTCCATATAGCCAGTCTCCCCATGGTCCGATTGTGCAACATAATCTGTCTTCTGAAGATCACCAACAAACTCCTCTGCCGCTCTCTAAATCCGACCCTCTGTATGGAATCTCTCCTTCGATGCCCCCTTTGGAGACAGCCTCTGAACATGAATTCTCTTGTCCGCAGAACCCTCCTTTGGAGCCTCTCTCTGACCACCCTATCCCAAACCCTCCCCCGATTCCACGACCTTTAATAAACACTAGCAAGGAAATCCATTTTATTCATTCCTCATCCCCGTCCCCGAATAAGATCAAACCTCGTCCTGGAATGGGGAACGAGCCACTGGTTTCGCCCACCCCTGCTAATTCTCCAACCACTTCACCAACAAACTCGATTGGTTGTGATCTGGACTACCTTTTAAGTAAGAAATCCCTGCAGCTCGAGCCTCTCGCCATTCATAAGCCAGGAATCTGAAGATCTCACCTGATAAGCCCCAATTTTGCTAGTAATATTACGGTTAGGAGGAAAACCAACAGAGGCTCTAGACACTTCAGGGGCAGGGGTGATGCAGCAAGTAGAAATATCAGTAATTTATCCCTTGTCGATATACCCATCATCGATATGATTGAGGAAAGGCCCCTTAAAGCAAGCAAGGATGGAAAGCCTTCTCAATGAATTTTATCATTTTAGAGAAGAATCTTCGGCGAAGAGTTTTATCATATCAGTAAATATTAAAGGTCTGGGGCAGACCTAAAATTTGTGGCCTTAAAGGATTTTCTACTATCAGCAAGCCCCGAAATTATTTTAATTCAAGAGACCATGCATCCCTCCTCTGTAACAGTGTCTTATTTTAGAAATATGTTCCCCCTTTGGCACATTTCTGCCTTGGAAGCAAACAGCGTTTCAGGTTATTTGGCGGTATTATGGGATCCTAGCTGGATAATAGCCAAAACCTCTAGCTGTCTCGCGGGCATTCTCATTTCGGCTCAACTCAAAGGACACAAATGCCCTATTAATATTCTGAACATATACGCACCATACAAGAACTGCCTAACTTTCCGGGAAACTCTTTTTGCATCAGAAATATTTGATGTTGAATTTTTATTGATTGCAGGTGATCTTAATTTCACCTTAAACATGGACGAAATCTGGGGTGCAAACAAGAAAAAGGATCTCATTGCTGACAGAATTAAGAACGAGTTGCTCAATGGGAATTTTGTTGACATTCTCCCTCCCAAGCTGCATCCGACGTGGGAAAATGGAAGGGCCGAGAAAGCTTATATTGCCAAGAGAATTGACAGATTTATACTTCATGCAAGTCTAATTGATAAATTAGGCATGCCTTTCTCAACAATTGAGAACGTCTTCATCTCTGATCACAGGACGATTATACTCGGATGGCGGGCAAAGGGGTTTAGAAATGGTTACTCCTTTAAATTCAACAGGGCTTGTTTAGAAGACCGGGAGTTCAATGACATCATTACAAAATCCTGGTCTGAGATGTCATCTTCCGAAGCCACTCCTCTTCTATTGAATTTCAGAGACAAACTAGAGGCTATTCGAAAGATGGTAAAGTAGTGGCAGAACCCAAAAAGACATGCAAACAGAAAGGAGCTCTGGGAGATTCAATTGGAACTGGATAGCATTGCAGATTCCATGGCCAGACAGATGCTACCTTTCAAAATAAGATGCTGGATAAAGGAGCTCCAAAAGAAAAAAGCGAAAATTTTAGAACAGGAAGAATCTTTCTGGAGGTTAAAAAGCAGAGCGATCTGGTTGAAGGAAGGAGATATGAATTCAAAGTTCTTTCATAATTTCGCCAGCTCTAGACGCGAAAAGAATTCCATATGGAAAATCAGCGACGGGAAAGGAGGTTTTCTATATTCCCAACAAGACATTTCGAATGGGGCGGTCAAATACTTTGAGAACCAGTATGTTGGAATCCAGAGGCACAAAAAATCAAACAAAATAACACAGCAAAATATCAAGCATATATGACACAGTATTTAACGTGGTTCACCCGACCAATCTGGGCTACGTCCACCAAACATAGGCATCGGCTATTTATTAATAAAACAGGAGATTACATCAAGAAATCCTCACAAAAACCTCACTCTCTTAGCCAACCATCTGAATGGTTGCCTGTTATATAGCATAGAGAATCTAACAGCCTCGTTAACTCAGTCACATCAAATATAAGAGGCATTAACTCCCTCCCAACAACCTAGAGCTAATCTAGGAACTAAATTCCTATTGTTGTCATCAGCTGAGATTTTTCCTATTTTGCTACAAACAGAAAATCTCAACAATCTCCACCTTGACAATAATTCCCCTGATGCCCTGTTATTATTATTTTATCTTTTTTGCAAGCCAAGAGAAGCCAAACACCAGCGTAGCTTCTCCAACAAAACTGGTTTCGTGAACATGGCTGCACAGTTCTCCTTTGTATGCACCTTTTCAAGAGAGACTTCCCTTTCAGTGATAACCTGTCTTACAAAATGGTACTTAATTGGAATATGCTTTGATTTACTATGATAGGCCGGATTCTTAGCCAAATGTATTGCACTTTGACTATCACAAAGTAACCTGATGTTGTCCTGTAGCCTACCAAACTCACCAAGCAAACCTTTCAACCAAACTGCCTCTTTGCAAGCATGAGAAGTAGCAATGTATTCTGCTTCAGTGGTGGACAAAGCAACAATGTTCTGTAGCTTTGACATCCAGCTAATAGCTCCACCTGCAAGAGTAAAGACGTACCCTGAAGTTGATCTCCTCTTATCCAAATCACCTGCAAAATCGGAATC
>APFE030259105.1:1463-24023 GCA_000404065.3 Pinus taeda
ATTCAAATTTGGTTGGATACACTGATAGCGATTGGGCTGGAAGTGTTGATGATCGGAAAAGCACTTCCGATTATGTTTTTCATATGGGTTCAGGAGCCATTTCATGGGCTTCTAAGAAGCAGTCCATTGTAGCATTGTCTACAGCAGAGGCTGAATATGTGGCAGCTACAGCAGCAACATGTCAAGCAGTTTGAATGAGAAGGATGTTGAGGAGCTTAGGCCAAGAGCAGGCAAAAGCGACAGTGATTTTTTGTGACAATAGCTCAGCTATTGCATTGTCAAAGAATTCAGTGTTTCATAAGAGAACGAAACACATTGATATAAGGTTTCACTACATCAGAGAATTGGTGAACAATGGAGAAATTGTCCTAGAACATTGCAGGACTCAAGAACAGGTTGCAGACATCTTGACAAAGCCACTGGATCAGAAAAGCTTTGAATTTTTGAGGAAGTGTCTGGGTATGACCGAATGTCCAGCAGTTGAAATTAAAGGGGAGTGTTAAATTTATAATTTCAACCGCACAGGAAACCACCCAGCAATACCATAAACCACCCTCAACCATTTCGCACCGCTTTTGGCAAAAAGTGGTTTATGTCTGAGGGCCTCCGAACACCCCGATCAGCTGCCACGCGTCCCGTCCAGTGTACGGACTCAAAACCACTTTCCCCGGACGCTAAAGTTCGTTTGTTTTGTCTGAGGTTGGTGTGCGAATTGCGTCCGATCAGGTCAACGGACAAGGATTTCATTCAACCTGCCCGAACATTATTTTTACTTTTACCGCACGTTCTATTTAATGTATTTAATGAATTGGTCATAGTCTTAGGTAAAATTTTAATTCTAATGTTACGGCATGTATGGGCATAAATTAAAATAGGCATGGGCATAAGTAATTGTTTTAAATTTTAATGTTTTTTTATTATTCACGGGGGTGTCGTAAGTTTGGTTTTTACGGAACATGTAAAACCATATTTTGTAGTTGACCATTCAGCAAGTGTCATTCAGCAAGTGTAAGCATTATAATTTCATTCAGCAAGTGTAAGCATTGTAATTGCACACGGGAGAAGCAGGCTCGCAGCAGCGAAAAGAACAGGGGAAACAGAGCAGTGTAAAAGACTCCCCACAGTGAAAGCAATTGGATTTCTTCTTACAGGTGGATATAGTTGTTAATTGAAACGAATGGTATGGCAATTTGTTTTATTTGAATATGAAATGTAAAATCTCCAGCACTTCGAATGTAATGAAGAATTTCACATAGAAGTGAATGTGAAAGAATTTTTTTTACAGCAGTAAACTTATGTAAGAATTTTCTATTCTTACAGCAGTAAATGTAAAAGCTATTTTACAGCGGTAAATGTGAAAAGAAGATTTTACACAGTGGTGTAAAAATCATTTGTAACAGAGGCAGAGTAATTTTGTTTTTGGTGAAATGTTTTAGTGAATCCCTCTCAGCATAGAGGATGAATATGTATCAGTGAATTTGTTTTAATGAATAGAAATCCTTTATGGTGGTGCAATACTCTGTTCTCAGTTAATTTCTTTTAAAAGCTTCCCTGTGCAAAAAGATCCTGGAGTAAAGGAAACAGAGCATTGTCTCTATGTGCATGAATTTTGTGTTTTTTGGGATTTTACCAAAAAAATCCCCAACAGATTCATCCAAATGGGATGTAACTAATCATACCTCATTATCTGCCGCCAACAAAAAATAATTATTGATTCATCCAAATGGGATGTAACTAATCATACCTCATTATCTGCCGCCAACAAAAAATAACGATTATGCATTGATATGGTATGAGAAAAAAATAGAGATATGGTATGAGAAAAAAATAGAGTACAATATATATTTTGTTGTACCAAATCCAGAGATGATGGAAATTCTTATCTCAGAAATTCATAGTAACAGAGTACATACTGTGTGAGTATGAAATACCATATTGGAAATTCTTTTCTCAGAAATTCATAGTAACAGAGTACATACTGTGTGAGTATGAAATACCATATTATCCGCACAGATAAATATTCAATTAAGTTACAGAGATGCAAATCATGAAAGTAATGTAAACACACAATTTCAGCACCCTATTGCCCGAAAATATCCAATTCTTGGAAATGCAAAAGTGGAAATTATAGAGTGAATAGAAGTGCCGACAGTTGCAGCACATTCGCCCAAATGAAGATGTTATGCAAACCCAAATGGGATGATATTATACTAGTCGCATGCCCACATCGAACGCTCATCTTGGTTTCCACCAAACCACATCGAACAGTGGATATTAACAGCCTTTTTGTTTTCTTGAATACACAACCCACGCACTCCTCTTTTTGCTTTTCGCTTTTTGGTAGGCTGAAATAGTAACTAATCGCTCACGAATCATCTCCCCATATCGAATCATTTTGATGTGTTTCAAGTTATCCCTTTTCACTAGAATCATAAATTCGCAACGCCAGATTTAAGTAATTTGATTTGCAATTTTAATGATATTGGGATAGTTGAAATTCAATAACTCTTTAATTCGGTGGAAATATCACTGTTTATTTATAATTAAAATATAATTTTGGAATGTTTTATTTATAATACTTTAATATTAATTGTAATCAAGGATATAAATAAATACTTTTTTTTTTTTATAAATTTGGTAGTACTTATTATATATAAGTTTTTGGTGAGACTTTTTTTTTCATTATCATTAAAAAAAGGGAAGTTACATCTATATGTTGAATATTTAGGTGGCTTTATCCTGCCCAGAGAGAAACCAGGTCTGTTGGCTATTTAACATAATAATAAGCTGTCCAAAAACAAAATAAAATAAGTTTATCCATCCATGCTAAAAAAGTTTGATTGTTGTTAAACTGCCTAACATCTACAGATTTGTGTAGAAAAAATAAAAATTGTTACATATACTAATAAGTAAAAGAGAGGTGATATGCCAGACTACTCGTCATCTATTGAGTCAACCGGAGTCGGATCCTTTGCACTTGACTTGGGAAGTTCAAATTGCAGAATGCATGGGATATGTCTCTTGATACAGCTAAGGCAGTGGTTGTGCTACTGTAACTCATATTTGAGTTGCTGAAAATATTTTTTATAGTCTAGGAAAGCTTGAGCAGTCATGGCCAAGCTTGGAGGGATGTGTTCTAGAGCTTTAACCAGGGAGCTCTTTAACAACCAATACAACTGAACAATTTGCTTATGCTGAGAAACTCGACCCTGAGAATGCCCCAGATCAGGCACCAGGGTACGCCAATCATCTAAGTCAAGGTCCAATAGTCTCGTTGTCCCATTTAATTCTGCTTCCCATTTGGCGATGAGTTGACGAACCAGGGCTGAACCTGTGTGATATGTTGTAGCTGCTTCATCAATGATCCTGAAGGTGGACTTGCGTCCACGAGATTTATTAGTGGATTTGTTGGGAGTGTGGAGGTTATGGCCAAATTGGCCTTCTTTCCGCGCCCAAGAGAGCCACGAATGGTCCAGCCTCTTCTAGAAGCGGCACGGGCCATGATGCAGCGATGGTGACATAGACAAAACAAGTTGAAACCCACAAAGTGATACCCAGAATGCCAACTCGAAACGAGCCACAACCCCGGAGTAGAGTGTTGTTGGGGGTCGCACCTGAGAGGACCTATCAAGGTAATCGAAGGTGAGAACCACAACCCATGCATTACCCAATGGTTGCCCCAATTGTGGACCCAGAGCCTTAAAAAGTAGACGTCTCGATGCTCAGAACCATAAGTCCAACAATAATCAGAATGACTGAGGGTAGGATTAACAACCAAACTAATGCTTTGCAGAGACCTGAGGATATGAGGGCCATAGCCATAAAATGCCAGAGGAAAACTGAGGTTGGGGCGCTAGTGAAAGAATCAGAGAGACCATAGGTGGCATGTGGCAATCAACAAAACACCCATATGAGCCAGCAATACTCCATAGGGCGCAAACACGAGAATATAGAAAACGACACAACCTTCAAGCAATTCAGAGACGACCATAGCCATTTTCAGAGAATACATTTCCCATACCATTTTATATAATGGATATCCCTTCTCCCATGAAACCCTTAAACAGGAAGAGCGAGTCATGATAGAGAAATAAGTCAGAAGACTGAGCACATACCCAAGACCGATGACCTGAACCTACGGTGAATGAATCAAAGCCCTACGAATTGCAGCCACGAAATTCTGCCACAGCTTGCAGGGATGCTCGATTCCAAAACTATGTCGAGCCCATACACAAACATAAAACTTACTAGATTGAACATCGAAAAGGTTGGGAGCATGGTGTGTTAAACCAACCTTGCCACCTTCGTTATTTGCATTGATTGTTTCCAGACATGCTGCCATCGCTCTATGTGATACAAGCATGTGGAGGGTGGTGAGGATTTCCTTGGGATCCGGGGAATGTCCATCACATAGTACTATGACCGCTATTAACCCGCTAGCACCCCAATCGGGGAAAAATAAAATATATTTGAAATATATATAATTCTATTAAAAAAATCATTTAAATAACACTAAGATCGATTGAGTGATATTGTTTTTTTAGTGTTTGCTAAGGATTTTATTGTGTAGAGAAAAGTGTGTTGTGTTGTTCTACCTTTCTTATCTTTGTTATGAGACATATTATATATGGGTATGAAAGGGGGGAGAAACAACAATCAAGTATTCCCATCTTTTAGCCTATTAGAATAGATTCTATTACTATAAAATCTTCAAAATCTTTGGCAGGATTCAACATGCATTAGAAAAAGAGGGGAAATATATTTCTCTCATATAAAAAGGTCTCTAAAGTCAACAATTTATAGTCTCCCATGTATGGATACAAGTGAGAAAATCTTTTATTTCTTATCTTTGTTATGAGACATATTATATATGTGTATGAAAGAGGAGGAGAAACAACAATCAAGTATTCCCATCTTTTAGTCTATTAAAATAGATTTTATTACTATAAAATCTTCAAAATCTTTAGCAAGATTCAACATGCATAAAAATAGAGGGGAACGATATTCTCTCATATAGAAAGGTCTCTAAAGTCAACAATTTATAGTCTCCCATGTATGGATACAAGTGAGAAAATCTTTTTTTTTTTTGAAGAAAACAACGTGATTTATTTATATGTAAGTGGTTTTTGACTATGAAATTCTATTGCTTTGCTTACAAGATATAAGAAACCCCGGTTTCTATATCATGTGTGGATTATTTATAGAATCATTGTGTTGAGAGGTGCATTCTAAAATTGGGTGTGAAGGAGATGTGTAATGCTCAATGACTTTAGACATGTGTCCATTTAAAGTATAAATAAAATAATTGGTAAATTAAAAAATAATGTCAATTATAACAGAAACTAAAAATGAATATACCTATTTGGTAAACATCAATAAATTAATAATATTACAACATAGATAAATTATCAATATTATAACATAGTATGAAGGAGATGCACAATTCCTTTGGTAATCAACATTAATTGACATTTAATATTTTTAAAAAAATGTTAGCAATGAGAAAGATCTCATTTGGCAAGTCCATGCCATGTAAAGTTATGCGAGCGATGAGTTCCTTTGTGAAGTGGATGTTCTTACTCTTCTTTTTTAACGATATATTAGCAGTAAATGTTGAGCGATGAGTTCCTTTGTGAAGTGGATGTTCTTACTCTTCTTTTTTAACGATATATTAGCAGTAAATGTTGACAAACATCGAAACACTTACTTCATGAGACATCTCACATTACCAATATCAAAATCAATCTTTAAAAATAATTTAATTACTACTTTCTTTTAAAAAACATTTATGTTATTATTGTTGATTCTAAAAAGATTTAATATATCAGTTAAACATATATATACATTTAAAAAAATAAGTAAGAAGATTTAAAACCATGAAGATTCACCACTCTTTTACCATAGATATTCTTATCCTCTAAAGAAATGTCACATTACTTCACGAGACATCTCACAGTACCAATACTAAAAGAAATCATTAAAAATAGTTATATTACTACTTTCTATTTTAGAAAAACATTTATGTTGTTATTGTTGATTCTAAAAAGAATTAATATATCAGTTAAGCATATATACATTTAAAAAAATAAGCAAGAAGATTCCTAACCATGAAGATTCACCACTCTTTTACTATAGAGATTCAAAAGGAGTATAAATACTTTTGACATAAATTTTAACCTTTGATTTTCGACTACTAAGAATATTCTAGAATATTTTGTGGAGGTTAAATCCCTTCCATGCACCTCATAATAATTGATAATTAAATTAAAACTCTAGAAGCCCTATTCAAAAATAAACATGCATATAGGGATATTGATAATACTAACCTAATTAAATCACAGAAGCTTGAATTCAAACATCATATATGTTATTAACTGCAAACTATTAAACTATTTTATGCTACATTTTTTTAAACCAAAGCTATTTTACGTTACACTATATTTCTTGTTTTGTTATCTAGTTCAGGGAGTTTATATGGACAAAAGCTCTTATTAGTTGGTTTTATATCATGGTCCACCCCCACTGGTTTTATCACTTTATTCCGTTAACAAATATTAAATTTTATTTTTAACAATAAATTTTAGTATTAATATTATTAATAAATAATTACTAAATTTTAATATTAAAATTATTAATAAATAATTACTAAATTTTAATATTATTATTATTAATAATTTAAATTAATGTTATTAAATTTAATATTAATTTTATTAATAATATTTCAATTCTTACTTGAAAATTTTACCATTTTTAAACAAAACTTTATTATTAAATTATATTATTAAACATGATAAATATTAAATCTCATTAATAAATCCTAATACTAATAATAAATCTTAAATATTAATATTATTAACCATATTTAATAGACTTTAATATTATTATTAATATCATTCGTAAGAGTGGTTTTTTTTATTATTGCTTTAATAGTGCACCTAAGTATGGGTTGTGTCATTCCAGCAATTGAGGCATTGGTTTGGTTTTTGATTTTTTTTTAAATAAGAAAATTGAGACCCTGATTTTGCACTTTATATTTTTAAATGAGTTTCATCATTCCAATGGATTCGAACTCGCCGCACTATTTTGGAAGATACCATAAATCTGAAGGGTTTCCTTCCGTGACGGTGGTTCTTGTTATTTTTTCCCTAGGAAAATAACTTTCGCCTATAATTGGGTTATGTGAATACATACACATTTACTCAAGATTTACTTGATGAGAGTGATTTGAATTTTCAAATCTCAAATCAGTGCATACAATATTACGAAAGACCTCTCAGGTCGAACCAGATATTGACTGTAGAGGCATTTACTAATTATACTAGCTCATTACAAGCTAGAAACTGGAGGCTTTTTGGCTTGTTGCAGACTATGTCTACAAACCATAGTAGTCAAAATCAAAGACTCTTTTCCTACGAAAGTTCAACCACTTTAAGTTCTCACCAGGCTCACAAGTCCTAATGCGCAAGCTTCTCAAACTTTCGACTCTAGACTCTTAAACCTCAGATGCTCTCAAAATCGTGATCTCTCAAGGCTTTGATGTTCCTCTTGACTCTCATCGCCCATTATTTATAGGAAGTGGGGAAACTACGAGCATCTTTCAGTACTTACTGATTTTGATAAAATGCTTTTCCATAGATACTTCGAGATGTGGATCAATCCTCACCAGTAGTCGGAGAAGTGCTCCAAGTCTCAGAGAAATCATCTAATAAAGTATTCTTTGGTACAAAGAATTGTCCTAAAAGTATAAAAAAGTGGATATGTAAGGATATTCCCCTATACTTATACTTTTATTTACACCATGGAGATGTTATCGAAATCCCACGATACCGTAATGCTCATAGTCAGGGGACTAGACACTACTTTAAGTACACAGTGGATGTTTTTTCCATGTAAATCCCACCAGAAACAATTTTAGTACAATGATCATGTTCCTAGCATGTTGTGTCTGGGAATATTTGTTTGGCATAAATACCATTGGTGTCCCTTGCTTTTGTAAATATTCTTCTGACTATCATGCATTTTCCAAGTACTATTTCGTGTTTTTATTTTTGTGAGAAACCACCAATGGTGATGTCGGGCCATGTGATCTGACAAGATTCTATCATCTAAAAATATGTTTAGATCTACAACTATTATACCTGGTTGATGGAAACAATCAATGCATTCATTACATGCTTTCCTGGATTTTGATTGAAAATAGATTGGGTCCATGGTTGTTTTGTTGATCTTCAACTAGTTCTACCATTCTTTTAGCCAGTCTGGTTGATGTTGAAGTTGGGTAATCATCAATGCACCAAATGCTATGAGGGTGTAATAGGTATAATTTGGCTTATATCTACATAGTAGATTCCACCATAGTTTCTATATCCGGAAAATTCGCAGACTCAGTCAGGGAATATGAAACTAGGGTCATGGTGTGGCCACGTGAGTCTAGGGTGGAGATTTGGATCTCTAGTTTTGTTGATTACAAAATATTTATGGAATGATCCTATGCTAGTTTTCTCATCCCTCCAAATCAGTTCAATATCTTTGAAGTGATTAGTCAAAGCATCTTCTACCACATTTTCTTGGTGATGAAAGTGGTCATAGATCATGTCGTGGATCCACCTACTTGATTTGGGATATATTTTCCTTTCTAGAACCAGGTGTTTCAAATCTTTGTGTGGTTGAATATTAGCATCAAGAACCTGAGTGTTTCTTAGTTTCCATGTTGGTCTCCAAATGTTACAATAAACATCCCAATTCATTGAATCTGGGATTTCTCTAAAAGTTTCATGATTCGATGTAGGATCCCATTCAATTACTATGACCATTAGGTGGGCCTGTACTTGGATATTTCCTTGTTGAGGAAATCCAAGATACTATTATTGTTGCCTTTGGTGTCTTCTATTTCAAAGTCAAAGTTAGAGAATAGGACCTCCCATCTATCAAAATTTGATTCTCCCGATTCTTTATGTCTTTGGATAAAACTTTCTTCACTGTCATTGTAGAGGCATGTGTTCTGAAGAGAAATTTCTTGTTGACTAGATGAATATCAAATTTGTCTATACAATTCCATGTGCCTCTTACTTCCTTTTCAATTGTGGAATAATTTCTTTCAGTCAGATTCCACACCCCTAAAGCAAACTGGATTATTTGTTCTTGGTCATCTTTAACTTGTTTGAGGATGCCTCCCCACCCTATATCACTTGCATCCGATTCCACAATTTTGAATAAACTTTCATTTGAAACATACAATACCGGGAGCATCCTTACCTTTTCTTTGATTTTCTTGACAGCAGTTTTATGTGCTTGAGTTTAGGGCTCTAGGTTCTTCTTCAACATTTCATTTAGGAGCTTTCGTTCTTGGGCACAATATTTGTAGAAGTTACAAACATAGTTCAGGCAAATCCAAAGATTCTCTGCAGTTGGGTCTTGTCTTTGATTTCATCTGAGAATATGTCTACAAATGCCACTGCGTGTTGTTGGAGAGTAATTTGGCCATTCTCTATTACATGCCCAAGAAATTTGACCTTGGTCTGCAAAATATCCATCTTTTTCTTGCTCAAAACTAATCCACTACTCTTAACAGTTTGCTTGAATTTATATACATGTTTAAAATGTTCTTCTAGAGTTTCTAAAAAAAAAATGACATTATCAATATATATATAATCAACCAATCAAAATATGGTTGAAACACTTGATACATGGCTTTCTGGAATTTGGAAGGGGCATGTTTAAGTCTGAATGGCATCACATTCCATTAATAATGTCCAGAGGAGCAACTAAATGCAATTTTGAAGTGATCTTCTTCTCTTACTGATATCTGTCAAAAACCCGACTTCATGTCAAACTTGGAGAATGTTTTTGCATCTGCGATTCTTGTTATTGGGCTCCCATTACAAGGAATAAGATAAGCGTCACCAACCAGAACATTGTTGAGTGACTTGTACTTTATAACTAATCTTGGTACACTTCTAATTTTCTTAGAGTGTTTATTTACATAAAACCCGCAGTGTTTCCAAGGGCTGCCGGATTCTATTATCAATCTTCTCTATAACAAAATCCCAGATTTATTTTTGGCAAAGTTTTCAAATTCTTCATTCATTGGGATTGCTCTGCTTTTACAAGGATTTCTCGCATACTCAGGCCTGTATGGCAGTTCCAAAAAATGGTGTTTCATATGCCAAAAGGCATTTGGTTCTTATGCACAACATTCTGTTTCTAGCTGATGTTTTATTTCATGTATATTTTTTATGACATCTCCCTGTTACAATCTTTCATCAATCCATAGATATGATTTCAAATCTTTAAGCTCTTTAAGCCTTTTTTCAGACTTCCCTATTTCTTGCATAACTTGTACCATTGTAGAAATCTTGGGTGTCGATACAAAAGGGAGTGTGATGACCTGTAGAGGATGTGGAACAGAAATGAAGTAACATGATCTTCCATCATCTAACCTTGATGAACCATGCGGTTCCATAGTTGCTAGTAATGGATTACCAAGGATACAGTCTATTGGAATGTGCCATGCGTTTAACCTCCTCAACTATGTCCCTTGTTCCTATTGCTTCCCTTCAGTTGGCGGAAGATTTTGAAGGTAATGTCATCTCTGAAATCAACCCCATAGCACTGGTATTCCACAAAATACTCTCCCATGGGCATTGAGAAAATTTCAAATCATAATCCTATTGCAGCAACTGGAAATTATTCTCCTAATTGTTAAATTAATTTAACAATTTATTTGTTGTTTGCTATGGAAAATACTGAATAAATCACATCACAATATACACAAACGAAATTGCAGAAGAATAAAACGTTGGAAGAAATGCTAGCGCACACATAACAATAACACAATTATTTTTGGACAAACATCCCTGGAAAAACCCAACTTGAGAAAACCGATGCAACAACTAAGGGTTTTATTATTAAGCAACAGTGAGAAATTTTGTGTACAAGTGGATGCGAAATTTGGTAATCCTACAACAAAAAATACTGGCAAAAAACTAGTGAAGAAATTTCCTCACCCCATAGGCAAATTCCTGGCATGACTTGCCTTCAAAAATTCAACCCTTAGACCCCTCTACATCAACCTCTGTGAAACCTGATGGACCTTTAGCCTTAGACTGGTCTTTGATGAAGTCGTTTTGCCTTCTGTTGACTAGAAAGATGCTTCTTTGGCACTCTAGGACTCCTTCCCGTCCACTGGAACTGAAAACGACTCTCCCTCTCAAGAAATCGATCTTGCCTCTAGAGACTATGGCGCTGCCCTTGCGTCAGCCTCTCTGTGGCTCTTCTACCTTTCTGCAAATGCACTTACTAGACCTGGAATGCCTCCTCCAGCCTCACTGTCTCTGCCCCTCTCACTGATTCGATCTCTGGCTCTCTCTTCGGCAACTGATTGTTGCTACTTTAGAAATCGATCTGCCAAGATATCGAACTGTTAAAGTGTATTCTCCATCACCACATCAACCTCCTCTTATAAGTTATAATCCTTTGTTGGAGTAGCAACGGAAAAGATTAAAACAAAATCGATGGCTAGGATCATCTCTAGATCAATCTGTGTGAGTTTCTACATCGTTCTCGCCATGAATTAATTTATACTGATTAATTGACCATATTCCCTAAGTTTAGACTTGGGAAAGATTTAAAAATTGGTTAATAATCTAAGTCATTTCTAGGTGGAATTTCCGGAAACAATTTCTAGATTTTGGAGATCTCATGTATTCTAGACTCTCAACAAAATTTTGTGGCTAGAACACATCCTACAAAAACTAACACTCCCTCTTAGTGAGGAATGCGTTCTAATGCTACTGCACACCCTGTAGCAGCACCATGTCTCTACATCATCTTGCATCATCTCTTGTCATGCTGCTGATGTCTGGCCATACCAACCATTGTGCAACTCTGATTTACACTGCATCTGCGTTGTTGCTGACCCTGTTGAACTGCTGCCAACATTGCTTCTGCACTACAACTCCCTCTCATCTATTGTTGTTGCAACTACAACATCTGCAATTGAAAAGCATCCAAAATACTGAATCAACTATGTTCAGTGTGATGCATCTGTCTCCCGAGTCTTGATTGCTACTATCCTCTACACTGTCTCTACAGAATCGTGATTGTTGTTGACTTTGAACTATGCCATATGCATTGTTGCCAACATTCCACTGCATTCCTCAGCATCTAACTGCTACTAGTCTCTGCAACTGTCACTCGATCTCTGACTGCGTCAACAAACACTAATATTGTGGGCCCCTGTAGCAAGGTATTGATCCATGAGGTGGGCTCCTCAAGGATCCTACCCAAATGAGCACTTTGGGGCTACAACACCAAATCTCCCCACCTCACTCCTAGAGGTATATTGACAAACATCGCGAAGTCTTCCTCCAACCTGGAGGAAAGCTTGTCGATCTCTACAGAAGATGTATGCTAGTCCTGCTTCTCCTCCTTGTCCTTCTATCTGAGAGGACATTGATTACTGTAGTGACGAAGCTCACCACACCTAAAGCACTTGAAATTTGACAAGTCCTTCTTCTTTCTTTGCTCCCCCTGTCCTTGACTGGGACCTTTAGATGTGAGGGCCACATTCTCCTTCTCCAACACCTACTTATGTCTGTTGTTGTTGCCACTAATGGAGATCTTTAGAAGAGCTCGCCTGAATTCCTCCCGTTGCAAGTAAACCCACATCATGTCCCACTCTAGTATAACTTGTCTCTTCCCAATATGGCTTTGGACAAAGACTTGCCAGTCCTCGAAGACACTATTGAGTGTCAATCTCACTAGATTTGTAGGTTGAGGCATTGCCCCAACAACTGACAACCGGTCTCGGACCTCCTGAATCCTGCTGAGGAAGGGGTTTATGCCTTCCCCTTTCTGCATCTAGATCAACCTCAACTTCTCCTTGAGGTACATATTTTACTGCTCGTAAGTACCCTGTTATAACATGGCAAGAGCATCCCACATCTGCTTCGCAGTATCTTTGCCAGCTATATGCGAGACTCTATGATCTCGGACTAGGATGCAAGACTATGATCAACCGCTTCACTCGTGCCATCTCCTTGCTGCACTCTTTTAGTTGATCTGCATCTGTTGGAACTTCCACCACTGCATCAATATAGGATTTCAAGCCATATTCATCTAGAAGGAAGGACATCCTTGCCTTCCAGATGATTAGTTGGAAGCTCCATCCAACCTGTCCTGATCACGAAGCCTAGCAGTGGCCATCTCAATGAATTGCCGAAATCTTCCTTTGTCCTTCTACTCAGTTGTTGCTATGCTATTCGCACTCCCTTCTAGAGTGAGAATATATGTCCATAATGACTGTCGAACTGCAAGGACAAGTCAAACTTCTTAAGACTAGAAATTCCCTGAGGAAAAACTTCCCTCTATGTGTGCTCTTCTCTCTTCCACCCCGACAGTGACTCCACTCTAGCGAACTGCTGCAAAAACCACTGTGTTCAATTAGAGATCTGCTCAATTAAAAAATCTGAGCTGCTCCCTCTGCCTTTGGAATCACTCAATTTGGTAGGATCAAATTTTTCTGCCCCACTCTTAAAAATCGAACCTCCACAAGTAACTCAGACTCTTGGAAAAAAACTGCGATTCACTTGGTAATTTTGGCCTGTTGCCCACAATGAGCAGTAAAATACCTTATCTTTTCACCTTTGAGCTCTCTGACTGATCAATTATGCTTTGATACCATGTGAAAATTCCAAACCGGAATCCTATTGCAGCAACTGGAAATTATTCTCCTAATTGTTAAATTAATTTAACAATTTGTTTGTTGTTTGCTACAACAAACACTGAATAAATCACACTACAATCTACACAAATAAAACTGTGGAAGAATAAAACATTGGAAGAAATGCTAGCACACTCACAAAAATAACACAATTATTTTTGGACAAAAGTCCTCAGAAAAACCCAACTTGGGAAAACCGGTGCAACAACTGAGGGTTTTATTATTAAGCAACAGTGAGAAATTCTGAGTACAACTAGATGCCAAAATCCACCAATCGTACAAACAAAAATACTAGCAAAAATCTGGTGAGGAATTTTCCTCATCCCACAGGAAAATTCCTGGCACGGCTTCCCTTCAGAAATTCGGCCCTCCGACCCTCTACATCAGCCTCTGCACTACTCTGCGCAACCTGTTGGATGTCTAACCTTAGACTGGTCTCTGATGAAGTCATTATTCCTTATGTTGACTGCAAAGATGCTTCTCCGACACTCTAGGACTCCTTCCCGACATCTGGAACTAAAAAAGTCTCTTCCTCTTAGCAAATTGATCTTGCCTTTAGAGAATGTTGTGTTGCCCCTGCATCAGCCTCATTGTGGCTCTTCTGCCTCCTTGCAAATGCACTTGTTGGATCTAGAATGCCTCCTCCAGCCTCACTGTCTCTGCCCCTCTCACTCTGCTTCGATCTCTAGCTCTCTCTTCGGCAACTGACTATTGCTACTCTGGAAATCAATCTGCCAAGATATCGAACTGCTAAAATGTATTCTCCATCACCACATCGACCTCCTCTTATAATCCTCTATTGTAGCACCAACGACCAAGATTAAAACATAATTGATGGCTAGGATCATCTCTGGATCAATTTGTGTGAGTTTCTAGATCATTCTCACTTTGACTTAATTAATACTGATTAATTAACCATATTCCCTAAGTTTAGACTAAGGAAATATTTAAAAATTGGTTAATAATCTAATTAAGTCATTTATAAGTAGAATTTCTAAAAGCGATTTCTCGGTTTTGGAGATCTCATGTATACTAGCCTCTCCACAAAATTTCATGGCTAGAACACATCTGATGCTATAAAAACTAATAGGCATGTCCTCCTGCCCCTGTGGCCCTCTGACACCTGATGCTAAGAATGTAGGAATGTTTGACCTAGTGGTGTGATAGAGACATGAAGTGCATTGGGTGGGTTTGTTACCTGGTGGTGCAAGGTACCTGAGCCCTCACCCAAGTGTACAACATCCCTAAATGCCCTTGCCCTTGTTGTTAGTGTTGTTCTGCTGCCTCAACTCGTCAATACCCCTAGATAAGTCATGGATAACCTTCAAGGGATGTTGGGCAAACTCCTCTTCTTTACTCACTCTATCATTTGGGTTTTCCCCAATCATTGGTCCCTCAACCTCTAGCCCAAGGGTCGTTGTATCAGGAGTAATCTCTAGCTGCCTCTCTCTCCTCATGTACCTTTTCCTCCTATACATGATGTTTTGTTTGTCCTCTATTGTCATAGACTGACCGCTGCTCCCATAGGTTGAGCCAAGACTATGAGCTCTAATACCATTGTAATATCCCTAAGGCAAATTAACATCTATAAACAAAGAATTCATAGGAAAAACACACACAATTTTTTACACAAATTAAACACCAAGAAATGAACCAAAAACTGCACAACACTGAGCCATTTTATTATGATAAAAAGGGGTACAATAGAAGCTCAAAATGTACGCACATGGGCTTGCCCAAGGCAAAATAACAAGACCCAGGTGAAAAAATCAGCAGCTTTGCTACTAGGAAATTGCCCCCATAAATGCTTTGTGTTGGCCCCTCATAAACTACACTATTGGTTGCAAGAGATTGTTGATTTGGCCCTCCTCTGGTGCTTAGAAAATTCTGGGGAATTAACCCCGATCTCCCCACAAATAACCCACCAAGGGGAAAGGGTTTGGCCAAATGTTGGCCTCCGAAATTTGCTCCAATTTCTACGCTCCTCTCCAACTACTAAGCAAATCAACCCTCTAAAAAATAACACTACTTGTGGGCTCCAAAATGGTTGCAAAGCTCAAAAAAATTCCCTCCCAGGATCCCTCTCTAATATAAGCTCACACCAACCCTCGAAATGTGTTATGAAACCAGCTCAAGAAAAGATAGAAAAGATAGATCAACGCCTTAGAATTCAGCCTCTTCAAGGGGGCAACCTCCTTTACATTACATAAATGAACAATTCTTGGATGATACAAATGACAAAACCTCCTTTCTTCTATATATAGGAGTCTAAGGAGTCACAATATAAACCAGCCGACCTAACAATAATATATAAAGCCACAAAAATAACAATAGAGGGATTCTATGGGGCACAGTAATAACAATATGGGGGCAATAGGGGCACAATGATATTAATAAGGGGTACAACTACCATAGTAATGGGGTAATCACTAGTATTATAGGGACCCAACAAAATGCCTTTCCTTCTAACTCCCACGTGTGGCACGAAATACACTCTACACAGTCCCACGCAGTCACTAATGATGGCCCCCTCAAATTCGAGCTCCTTTATCAATCCAATTCTTCAATAATTTATGGCCCCAAGCAATCCCAAAAAGCTCAATGAATCTCCTGCTCCAAAGACAACTCCCCCAAGTGGAGTGTTGTTTCCTTCTTGCACCCAACCTAATGGAGAAACTCCATGAAATGCCTGCCAAACTTTCGAACAACTTCCAAATGTAGTGCAAATCACCTCCTTAGGTTGGCACTCGAAGTCCACTGAAGGTAGGGTGAGATTCTCACATGAAAACCTTTTGTGCTCAACAGTACTTGCAAACTTGGCCCTTAACTTAAGCCTGCTAGGTTAGTGATATTGTAAAATGATAAAAAGTCCCCAAAATGTGGAACTCTCCTCCTATTAGAGCTTGGGCCTCCAAGTCTCCATGTGGGCCCCATACCTTGACCTCCTCACCTCTCTTCCCTCCAAGAATGCGTACTAGCCAACGAGAGCGTGTTTCCTCTTGGGGTGGCCCCCACCATCTACTAGAAACTTGATTTTTTCCTTTTTCCTAATGTTTGGAGTCTTCCTCTAGCCCAAAATTACAAGTGGGCCCCACAACCCACTTTTCCTTTGTAGTAACCCAAAATTTGACTTAATTAACAAAAAATTATATTTCCCTTAGCAACATTGCTAAGTGAGAATATCACACAACAACAAAACACAAATCACAAATACATAGTTTATCCTAGAAAACCTCAATCAAAGGAAAAACCAACTAACAAGATATTCTATTACTGTCCCTTGGCCAAACCTAGTCAAGCCATCCAAGTCAGCATTTACCTCTTATTACCCACCAAAAGGGTACCCCCATAGGAGAAAATTTTTCTCCTATTCTTGATAGCAAGCGGATCAACCATGCAACTAGCAACCCCTGACAACCACCACTAGATGATGATATGGCATCTATCTCTACCACTTGCATCAGTCATTTTCTTCTCACCCATATGGCATGAGAACATGGACTAACATGGCCTTCCACTCAAAAGGTAATTTGGTCATTTTGCAATGGGTGCTTATGCTTGTTTGTTCTTGGGCATTTACTATTGATTATCGGGTGATCTAGAAGATGGACTGGCTTTAAGCGTGATCTTGTTCTCTCATCTTAAATGGGGTTTTAATCTTTGATCCTAGGCCAATGTGACGTCCCTTAAAGGCTCAATGGGTATAGGAGGGGCACTACTTGATAAGTCCTAACTAAGATAGCGTAGTTCCATCATCCCTTATATCATAATTAATACTTTCCATCAAACATTACACGCCCCATATTCCACCTCAATTCTTTGGGTTCAACAAGTCATGAGTTCTTTGGGATTCATCACCCAAATGTCCACATACCTAGGTAGGGCCCGAAAACTTTTCCCTAGAAGGTTGATGCGGCTAAAAGAAAAAGAAAGGCATATCACGGCCACAACAAAAAATAAAAGAAAGAAAATCAAGATGCAAAAGATGGCCACAGACATAAAGATTAGCATGTGGGCAAAGGCATAGCATGAGCTCAACCTCACTCATATGGCCATCACCCGGTTCCTAAGCACATGTTTATCCATTACATCAAAGGAAGGAACCCTTGCATTTCCCAACCCCGATGAGTGATGAACTCACTCACCATTAAGAGGTAATACAAATTCCACATCATTCAAAGCAAGCTTTAACCCTTGTTCTATGAGCAGTAATATAAAGAAAAACCAAGAAGAAGTAAAAGGCACACAAGAGGGATGTTATCACAAAAGCCGAGCCAGTAACTCATGCATCCACGAATGCTCCCTCCACGCATCTATACACTAAGGATGTGAACACCCTCATCAGTTGTTCCCTTTGACCATGTAACTTGGAATGCAGTCATATCCCCTCTATGATCATCATTATTATTCACTAACACCTATCTATTGAAGGGTGGACTAAGGAAATATTACTTCCCCTTAGGGGTGGGAAACACCTAGTAGGGTTGTCCTTTAGCAAATCTTACCAAGGGAGAAAACACCATTGTGAGATCAAGGTCTTGATTTTGGAAAGGGATCATTATTTGAAGTATTAAATAGCATTTAACATTCAAGCTTTGTTCACTTAGATGCAAAAATTATTTTTGTCACTCATGACTAGTCACTTTCACTAGAATCTATGTTGTGATTGTCAAATGGTTCAACTGCCCATGTCTTGGGCACCTTCTCCATAAGTATCCAAGCCATTAGAAAAGTATACTAGCATAAATAGGTGAAGCATTGAGACTCTTGGGCCTCCTAGCAGTAGCAACATATGAAACATGTTATAACGCACATCCTACACCCAGGACGTTGGATCACTTTGTACCAGATTTGATGATTCTTCAAGATAACAAACTTGGACCCAGCATGCCGCTGGGTTGGCCTTGACACCAATTAATGGATGTCAATTGATTCAGGGCCTAGATGAGGATGGTCTCACCTTCAGAGACTAGGGAGGGATAGTTCCAACTGAGAAGCCCTCAACAATGGAGCAGAGGAGGCCACTTTGAGTAGTTGGTGACCCTTGGAGACCACTTTGTGGTGCCCTAGCAAGATCCTGGGACCCCACCGAAGCCATTGAGGTGGATTTGAGGACCAACCCGCAAATATTGACTTTTACATTCTTCAACATCATATTGGACACCTCATATAACTTGGACATGCCATTTAGAACACATTTCTTGCATGACGTCAGCCCTAGAGAGTTAGCGCTCAAACGTGTGGGCTAATTAGGGTATATTTCATGAGAGCTAGTGGGTTGGCTTGTAAACCAAGGTTATGTTGTAATCAAACTTGTTTTCTAGGGGATTTTAGGCTAATTAGCACTTATACTCCAAATATAAATAGAGGAGGGGATCATTCTTTTCATGCATCATCACTTGGGACATAAATTCGGCCTCTGTTAGAATTTTGGCCTTCTTATAACTTGGAGAGATTTGATTCTATCTAGAATTTTACCTGTTGGAGCGATTTTCTTGGCATTGGAGAATTTAGCTTGGATCAATAAAGGATTATACATGCATTTTATCTTGTAAGTGAACCTTGTAGTTGATAAATTTTTGATCTTATGTCTAATGTATGGAGTGCATTGATTATCTAGGGTTTCTCTATTGTTCCATTTATCATTGAAGATTAATTGTATGGAATATAAATGTCATCATTGTATGCATTACTCATGGATGAAATGTGAATGGTAATCCCCTTGGTGGACCTTTATAATAGCTCTCCCAAGTGACCTTGATCCCTCACAAAGATAATAGCTAGGGTTTTTGTGCTAGCGAATCAAAATATCCTTACTCCTTTGCAAGATTCAGCCAATATATCACAACCATAGACTCCATCATCCCAAGGACTAGGCATTGACCTTGTCAATTTGGTGATCATACACAATTTCACCCTGAAATTGAATTTCCCTCTCTTTCCTAATTTCAGCCCTCTTAAGGATAAGCAACAAAGCTAGGGCTTGGTGCAAATGGGACTATAAGGAGAATTTAAGCTCATGGAAAGATTCAACATCATGTGAATATCTAGTTGCCTCGAAATCAACCTCTCTTAGTGGCTAATCTTTCAATTTTAAGCCATAATTCTCTTGCCCTAGGTAGATATGCCCTAACAAAACCCTAGTTTGTGGATCTTCAACTTCAAGTCTGATGCACATAGTGTGATCATTGATGAAAACAAGATGACATTGATGTCAAAGGTTGCTAAAAACAATAGTAGTATCATTCATGGTGCCTAAAGAAGCAATAGTAACCTCTATGAAGTAGTATGATAGTTAGGTCTCTTGCAAGGTCTCATCAAGTGAATTTAAAGGAGCTTGAAGTTATTTGAGTTTTTGATGTTGTTACGGTGCCCTAATAATCCTATAAACAACATGATTGCATAGGCCTCATCGAGATTTTTCTTATGGTATATCCTGCTCTCAAAAAATCCTCTCAGATGAGAAGTTATGGCAATTTGAAACTTAGTATTATATGTAGGCCCAAGATATACAACAAAAACCCAAATTATTGATATGTTAAAGATTGCATACCTTTCAAGCACATCCAAGCTCCATTGATCAAGTCAATGATGGATCTTAGTAGAACTTGCATGATCTTTAACTTGTTAAAGAGTGTGCAACATTTAACTAATCGGATCACTCCAAGAACTAAATGAGAAAGTGGTGGGTGGATGATGAGAAAGTGGATGGTGGATGATGTTGTTGTAACATTTTCTTGATGCTACAAATATATATATATACTTATATATATATAATTGGTTCCCAAACTCTAAAATCTAATCTTACCGCATATTGCCATGAAGGAGCAAAGTTCACCAATTACCAAGTCACAAACCAACATTTAATGAGAAAGTGGATGGTGGATGATGTTGTAACATTTTCTTAATGCTACAAATAACCAACAAAAAAAATAAATTTATTCTAATTGGTCCCCAAACTCTAAAAATCCAATCGTACCCCCATATTGCTTCAAAGGAGCAAAGTTCACCAATTACCAAGTCACAAACTAACGCTCAAATTTGTTATAACATTTTCTTGATGCTAAAAAAATAAAAATAAAAATCTAATTGGCTGCCAAACTCTAAAATCCAATCTTACCACATATTGCTAAAGTGCAAAGTTCTAAAATCCAACCTTACCACATATTTCTAAATTGCAAAGCTCACCAATTACCAAGACATAAATCAGCACTCAAGTTCAGTATTCACCAAGGACACAAACCAGCGCTCAAGTTCACCAATTATCAAGGACACATAAAGCTAAAGTGAAAAGTTCACCAATTAGCAAGACACAAACTAGCGCTCAAGAAGCGATGAGTCTTGAGCATAAGAAGCACTGGAATGAAAGCAAGGAGAAGAGCTTGAGATTACGAAGTTTTTCCAGAAAGAACATTATTTTCTGATTTGAAATGTTCTGCTTCTTCATTGGCGAGTCTTCACCGGGGAATTGATTATGGGACAGAAGTGTATATTTGAAGTGACTCAGTTGATACATACCATTCAAAAGTATCCAAAATAGTAGAGGGAAAAATGACCAGTGAAGTTCTTGGTTATATAGATAGGCTCGCATTGAAGGATATTGATGGAAGTTTATCCTTCTTGGAGAAAGCCCCCTGCTTCATTGAACGATATGGAAATCAAAGAGTAAGAATACCTTTGGTCGTACGTTCTTTCATCTCTTAGGAGTTGTATGAGATCTTCTTCAAAATAATTTGAATTTATCCTAGACCAATATGGAACATGCGAACATGCGGAGAATTAATTGTTGAGGAAAGATGCTATCTCTGCAATATGATTATGAATTCAAAACAAAGCAGTAGAATGTTGATAACATAAATGGATTCGGCAGTGTGTATGACTAAAATTGTTCACATGAAGCTCATATTTTCCTTGAAACACATGCAGACCTAAGTGAAACAATTGACTGCCAATTTTGTTGTCAAAGTTTTCCTAGATGACTAGGAAGAGAGTAATTAATTTCTGCTATGAGTTTTTCTAGTAATTATACTTTTAAGAGAAAATAACCCATGGATAAAGCAGGAATATATTTTTCGAAAGGGTCAGATGACGCAAAGATTTTGTATCATATACTTCAATAGATGACAAAGATTATTCTTTCAAACATAGATAAAGGACAGCTCATGAAACAGGAAATCAGCAAATGAGCATCTCCAGGCAGTTGAATGGCACAGGAAAAAGGTGTATATAGGCAAACAACTAAAGATCAAATTTCACATTTGACAGGGAAAGATGATTCTCAGATTTGAAAGTCATCCAAATCATCGGTCAAAGGCAAGTGGCAGAAAATCAACAATTAGGAGTCAGTTGAGCATATCTTGGACATCCAGTTCACAAGATCCACACTTGTAGTACAGAATCATCGTTGAAGATAATTTTTAGAATTACATTCTAGATTTTAAGGAGGAAAATCAGCACCAGTAAACCAATTTCCAGATTTTGTGGCAGCAACAGAGCACTTCCAAGTTAGAGGAAAACCAGCAATTGACAATTTCAGGAATTTAACAAACATCCAAAATATCACAAATATTAAGGCATAATATCATCAAGCATCAGATCAGCAGTAAATATTGAGTCAAAATACAAATTTGGAGTTATTTGAGACCAACATGCCAAATTCCAAGGCATAAAATTAGCATTTGAGGATTGAAAACAGATTTAAAGGACGTGGTTGAAAATTTCTAGGCAGATTATTGAACCATTGATTATGTAACAACATTACAAAGTGTGAAATCAGCTATACACAGATGGCAGAGGGTTAGTCAACATCAAATTCATTTCCCATATTTTCAGGCACG
>APFE030259106.1:19592-38464 GCA_000404065.3 Pinus taeda
GGTTTGATTCATCGTAGTAGCGTATACATAATGAAGTATGATGTTTGAAGTTGCAGTTGGGTTTGATTTTTATTGCAGAGTTCTGTAGTCTGCTCTGTGTTCTGGTGACTGTGTTGTTGACAGGGTTTCAGTGTTTCAGTGATTCAGAAATTGATGATGCTAGTATTGATTGTTTTGTGCTTCAATGATATTGATGGGTCCAGTATGAAAATTGGATGAAACGTGGACTTCAAATTATAGTGTTGTGCTTCAGGAGTATCCAATCTGAAAATGTATGAAATGTGGTACCTGGAGGAAGAAAGAGAAGGTTGTTGCCTTTTGTAGGTCGGCACCTACGTACTAGTACATCAGCTAGTACAAGAGCTAAGGGGGTGGTAGCTCCCTTCCAGTAGCAGTTGGATAATGAGTAAAGGTTGGAGAATTTCAATAGGCCAGCACCTATGTACTAGTAAGTGGATCAGCTAGTAAAAGATCTAAGGGGGTTGTAGCTCCCTTCCAGGAGAGTATGGAGAATGAGAGAAGGTTGTAGCCTTCTGCAGGTAGAAGCCTGCGTACTAGAATAAGACCGCACCAGTACAGAACTATTGTAAAAGAAGTTTCTTATTAAAAGAAGATAGAGACGACTTGTAGCAGGTGTTTTTCACCCACATTGGGTTTCCACCTTATATCATGGTGTTCATGTGTGCTTCTTGTGTGTGATGATCTGTTATGTTTTACTGCACCGGCTTACTATACATATGGTTAAAGAAGTTCCGATGCACTAAATAAAGATCACATTTAATGGATTAATTGAATCATAAGTATTTTGGATATACGCTAGTTGCATTAGACACAATTGCGTTGAAGTAGCATATATGTATCTAAGTATGGAAATGAAAAAGTTTTATTGATTTGATAATACTGATTCACCCCCCCTCTCAGTATTATTTCCAACACATTTTTCCAGCTAAACGTATCAAATGTACTGGGATCTTGTTGTAACTTTCAAATGAGTGCCCACATTTCTTCATCATTCTTACATTCCTCCCTTGCTTCGTTTATCCAATCTAGTTAGATAATAGAAATGGTCCACAACAATGCTTCCACATCCTCATCCTTTCTTGAGAGTGCATCTACCACAACATTTTGCTTCCCTTTTTTGTAGATGATTTCAAAGTCATAACTGAACATCTTTGTGACCCATTTTTGTTGCTCTTCAGAGGATAATCTTTGTTCTAGAAAGTATTTAAGACTATCATGATACGTTTTTACCTTGAAGTGTCTTCCCATTAGGTAGGGTCACCATTTCTTAAGTGAATGTAGTATTGCCAACATTTCCTTCTCATAAATAGCTTTGTGTAAATACTTTCCCTTGATTGGATGAATTTCGAAAGCAATGGGTCTTTCATCTTACATTAAAACAACACCAATTCCATTTCCCAAAGCATCACATTCCACAATAAAGGTTTTTGTGAAGTCTGGCATAGCTAAGACCGGTGCTTGGCACATTACCTCTTTAAGATGTTCGAAGGCCTTTGTTGCTTCTCGAGTCCATGAAGATGCATCTTTCTTTAATAATGTTGTTAGAGGCACTGCTATTCTCCCATAATCCTTAACAAACTTGCGATAATACCCTGTCAACCCAAGAAATCCTCGCAGATGCTTTATGGATGTGGGGATTTTCCATTCCTTAATGGCTTTAATTATGCTAGGGTCTAACTTAACACCTTCACGAGATACAATATGACCCAGATATTCCACCTCTTGTACTCCAAAGAAACATTTGGAGCTTTTTGCATATAATTGTTTCTCCTCCAATAGTTTGAGCACCCTGTCAACATATTCGACATGATCCTTCCAAGACTTGCTGTAGATTAGTATATCATCAAAAAATACTAACACAAATTTTCTAAGTGTTTGAAAATGGAATTCATCAAACCTTGAAATGTAGAAGGTGCATTGGTAAGGCCAAAAGGTATAACCAAAAATTCATAATGACCCTCATGAATCCTAAATGTTGTTTTCAGAATGTCCTTAGTCTTCATTCTGATTTGATGATATCCTGAACGAATATCCAACTTGGTGAAGTAAATTGATCCATGCAATTCATCAATGACAAGAATGGGAAATTTATCTTTAATAGTGAGCTTGTTGATCTCCCTATAATCCGGACACATGCACCATTATCCATCCTTATTCTACACCAATAATACTAGAGTAGAGAAAGAACTTTGATTAGGTTGAATTATACCAGCCTCTAGCATTTTTGCAACCATACGTTCAATTTCACTTTTTTGGGCATAGGGATATCTGTACGGCCTAATTTTTGGAGGAACAGTTCCTGGAATCAAATGAATAGCATGATCATGATCACGAATAGGTGGGAGACCTTTGGAAGTCTCAAATACCTTGGAATGATTGTCCAAGACTTTTTGGAGATCTGGAGAAATAGATGATTTCGATGTGGGAACCTCTAGCAAACATAATTATGTAATTGCACCCTCATTGTTACTTCTTTAGAAGCTTTGTCATACCGTTAGAGTTGATTATCTTTCCCAGTTTCCCTACAATACCCCTTAATTCAACTTCCTTTCCTTCCACACACAAAATTTCATGAAAGTTCTTGAAAATGAAAAGCTATTGTACCCAAGGATTATAGCCATTGGACTCCTAGTACAAACATCAACACCACCCATTGGAATGGAAAGAATTGGGCTATTCAATACATATTATCCCATGGATAGCTTGATATTATGGCACTTTCCAGAGAAATTTATGGTTCCTCCACTTGCAACCATCACTTGACACTCTGGTGTTGGATATAGGAATAAATTCAATTCCTTTGCTATCTTACAATGAATAAAATTATGGGTACTTCCCAAATCAATCAACACTATTACCTTTTTCTTCTTGATATGTCCTTCTATATTGATAGTTTGAGGAGTGGTAATTCTAGCCAATGCATTACAAGATATGGTCGGATTCATTTCTTCTTTATCTAGGGTTTGTTCCTAGAGTATATCCTCTTCTTTTGTCATTTCTTTTTCATTTTCTTCCTCCTCTTCACAATCTATGTAGAATAATTTGTTCTTAGCACACTTATGACCTTTAGCGTATTTGCTATCACAACTGTAAGAAAGCCCTTTCGCTCTTTTTTTCTTCCAATTGTTGTGGTGTCAACCTTGTAGGTTGTAGGAGGCTAGGGGAAACAACACTTCCATCTTTATAGTTGTGAGTGGTAGGCTTCCTGGTTGCCATAATTTTTCTTTCCATTTTTATTTCTAACCTGAATGCCTTCTCTAATGAATCAAGCTCCCAAAGGTGAACCTCATGTTGGATATTATCCTTTAAAGTCTGTATGAACACATCAATCCTATGCTCCTCTGAAATATCTTTTACCCTTATGTTAAATTTTTGGATTCCTCAATGTGCTCCATCATTGAACCCTTTTTTTTGAGATTTATCAATTGGCTAGAAAAGGTGTTTATTTTTGTATCCTCGTAATGTGCTATCATTTCTTTCGTAAAAATTGCCCAAGTGATAATTTATTTATGAGAGCAAAGCCATCGATACCATACAAACTGATTTGGTTCCAAATATAAATTTCCAATATGTACCTTTTTTGTGTTTTGCACATTATGGAGATAAAAAAATTGCTCCATACGTAGTATCCATGTTCCGGGATCCTTGCCATCAAACTTCCTCATATCGATTTTTGGAACATGGTGGGTCTTCAATCCAACATTAGAGTCTATGAAATCATGATTAACATTTATTTTGTTCTCATCATGAGTTTCCTTTACTACCCTTTCACGATTAGTGACCATTTCTTGTAGTAACTTATTCAAATTTATCTTCAATTATTCCATCTTATCGTCTATGTCATTCATCTTAGCGTCCTTGCCAATCATCTTAGCTTCCATGCGATCCATCTTAGCTTGCATGCCATCCATCTTAACTTGCATTCCATTCATATTAGCTTTCATTCCATCCATCTTAACTTGCATGCCATTCATATTAGCTTCCACACCATTCATCTTGGCTTCATTTACCTTTAGTGAGAGTGAAATTTGTTGTACTTGGTCTTGTAATTTTGATATATCATGTATTTCTTCCTCTTCTTCACGAGTCATGCTAGATCTTTCAGGTTTCTTACTAGGTGTTTCCATTTTTTTTCCTAGAGGAATTAATTAATGCTAATAATTCTTCACTATTCCCTTTGAATTCCTCCAAACTATTTTTTCAAACCAATCTCATGCAAAATTTGAAAACAACTACACACCTTTTTTTCACTTTGTAAGAGCTCAATATTGAATCTGTTGTATCTCTATAACTGTGGATCTCAAATATCTGAAATCTCATCGTCCCGTAGACCTTTGAGACCTCTTTCTAACCCCACAAGTCTGATCAATATTGGATTCTCCAAGGAAGAGTTATGCCAAATCTCCCATGGTGACCTGATTATAGACTAGTTTAGTAGAGCGAACTTCTATGCCGTGCCACGTGTCACTGTTTCAACTTTAGTATCTAAAAATGATACGCAAAAAACTACAGGCTATCCTCCTTATGAAATTTCTTATGAAATTTCAACCTGATGCTCAAAACAAAAGCTATGACGATTTTCCCCAGGTCACCTTGTTTCAATGTAATTTGAGAGTTTTCAAAAAGCCTAAATTCCTCAAATCATATCTCCTCAAATATAGCGAGACAAGATTTGAAATTCGGAACCGAAGTTCAGAAATTAAGACCATTAATGATGATCAAACTCCATTTGTGGTAAATAGACACAAGTTGAATATCTACCACCACCCACTTTCCAAACAAGAATTTTAATGAAGTGTCTTGTAGAACCCAAAGATGGAGATGATTAATAGGGGGATACAACTATTGTTGGTTCTTCAAATTGAATTTTTATTATTTTAATATATATCTACATAGTATAAATAACATTGGCCTTAATTTTTTCTTTCCTCCATGGGCCCACAAATAATAAAGAGGAAATTTTTCAAGTGTAGGTTTATTCCTTTATCTGGACTTGATGGATTGTTTACGGAAAAAGACACCTTGAAGTCTACTTTGAGCATATTCAAACTCTCTGAAACTGAATTATTCAAGCATAAGATGACCCAGGCTCATTAAAACCAATTGGATAGCAGTACTTAGGGATCTTCCAAGTACATATTTGTTCTTTCCGGGATTCACATAACATTTACATAAAGGAAGCCCCCTAGAGTCTATTATGAGCCTCTTCAGAGTCCCCAAAAAGTGAAGACTTTGAGAAAATACTGACCTAGGCTCGTTAAATTGGATGGGATAGTAGTAGTTAGGGATCTACCAAGTAGAGAGATGTTATTTTCCGGGATTGGTAGAGTATTTTAGCAATTAAATCATAGCTAAACATTGTTTACAAGCTTTAATACTGAACCAGTTCGAATCTCTAGATAATGACCAAGACAATATTAAAATTAAATTGTATCAATATATTTAACACTAGTTTGACAACATCAAGTTTAGTGACAGCACCAAATTCAGAGGCATCAGTTTGTGAATATCAAAATTTTATAATTGAAAGTAGTAATCTATCTACATCAAATTCAACAATTGCAAAAGTATTAATATTAATTTTTTTATAATGCTAAGGGTGTCCTATCACTCATTGTTTTTGAATCTCTAGCCATTATTACACAGTCAAACAAAGGTATGGATAAACTTTCATTTATTTGTATTAATATAGAGAATGTGAGTAATAGAGTCTGATTGGTGGTTTTGTCCTCCATTCAGATAAATTATGTGTTATAATGACTTAATACGCTCTTCCCTCATGACATTGAAATATGCCATCATGAGTGATCTAAATTGTCTTATCCAATAACAAATTATGATTATTATCCTTCTATCATAATATATGTTTCAGTACTTTCACCATCATTGTAAATCGACCCAATTCTTATCATAATATGCCCTTCCTAATCGATCCCATTGTCTATTTTAAATGTAAAAAACTGGAATTAGAAGTCGTTTACTCCCAATTTCATTGCCTTTCCCAATTCCATAGTTCTATTTGTGTCAACAAGCGATCTCCCAATTCCTTAATTGGCCTTGAAACTATTTTCATTGTCGGCATGGGGGGCGATCGGCATGAATTGACCTTCGTTGAGTTTTTTGCTAGCCATGAATATGATCCATGTAACCCTAGGTTTGAAGAAAAGGGATGGATGAATTTTCTCCAGAATTTTCAGGGGCATAATGATAGGGTAGCCACGGCATTTCCTCAAAGTTTCAATGGGAAGACAACAAAGTTGGAGATATTGAGATAGAGTTAACATAAGAATTAATGAGAAAAGTGACAGGGTTACCTCTAATGGGTGAAAAGTATTTCAAAGGGTTCCATCTCGACTGGGAAGAGTGTTCTAAGTTCCTCAAGTTGGCATATAAATCTGTCAAGTGGTCCAAAGGCATCCCTAGGAGCTGCATTGTAGAGGAATGGTGGCCACTTCTCACTGCATTGCAGAGGTTTATAAATTGTGAAGGAAGGTATGCAACTGTATTTCTTTACCATATAAGGCTTCTTCTCTAGTTTACAGATGGTCATGATGCAAATTTTCCTTTCTTCCTCTGTCAAAGTCTACATAAAGTGACTAGAAGTATCTAGTCAACCTCTAAAAGGGATGAAACTAGTTTATTCCATTACAATATTTACTAAAATGATTATTTTTCATGAGCTGGAGCATCAAAAGGAAACTTGGGCATAAATTCTAGTTAATAATTTTCCTGGGGAGGAGGACCAGGAAATACATGCAAAAAATAATTAGTCCTAAATCAAAGAAATCAGGAAAGGAATCTGAGACCCCTCTTAGATCACCTCCTAATCATGTAAAAGGTATTTAAAAAAAACAGGGATCGTAGGAAGCAGAGGTAATTGCAGAAAAATCCCCATATGAAGTGTTCCAACCAACCATAACCCTCCTCTAGAGAAAGAAACCTAGTATCACAAGGGAAGAAAAGAAAAGAAGGCCATAAGCAGAGTTCAAACATGGGTAGTCGTGTGGAGAAAGACTTGATATATGAGAAACCATGAGAAGGTAAGGAGAAGAAACCATAAATAAATATTGTAGAATTAGTTTCCTTGAAGTTAAAAGCATATACTAAGAAGGGGAGGAGGAAATTGTTTCATGAGAAAAATGAAGTTATGCCAGCATCAACCCCATATCTACCCCCACAGCCAAAAGAAAATTTAGAATACATCAGAAATCCCAATCATATAGCAGGTTAGTAGGTTTACCTAAAGTATGGCATGTCAGCAGTACCCTCCATAGAGCATTCAATCTCTTGAGTCAATGCTTGTTTTATCTTCTCCAAAGAAAGAAGTTAATGTGAAGAGTTTGTCTCAGGCACCTATGAGAATAGATAAGCCAGATAAATCCTTACGTGAGGAGGTGGGACCTATTGATAACTTTGATGATATTCAAAGTAACTCCCTACATAATGATTTATCTGAACATGGGCTTGCAATAGGAAAAAGAGTGGTTGAAACAATGGTCAACCAGATCCAAGAAAAGTCAATTTATGAGGGGAGCATTTCAAGGAAGAATAGTTTTCCTCCTAAAGATGTGCATGTTCTTATTGAGAAGGATTTGCAGTACCGAGTTGATAAGATAAATATGAAAAACATTAGGCTAAAGGAGAAGTATCATAAATACAAGACTCTATACAGACATGTTAGAAAAGAAAATGACTTGTACAAGGCCCAAAACCTAGATTTGACATCGAAGAATGACAAACTAACATTGGAAAACAAGAAACTCCTTCGTTGGAAAGTGAGATAGTTGAGGTCTACAAGAGTATACACTGCTTGTGAGAGGATTCATAGACTTTAGTAGCATAAAACAAAGAGTGATCATGGCCTAGAAATTTTGTCTAGAATAGTAGGAATTTGAAAGGAAGGTTGGCCCCAATATTGATGTTTGAATAGTTTTTGTAAGAGGACAGCTGCATGAGGACATGCATCCTCTCTATCATGGGGGGATGTTGGGGCATAATTTTGTCTCTTTCTAGATAACCTATCCTACTATCTTTCATAATATCTTGTTTCATTTTGACCCTTTTAGACACCTCAAAAGCCATCCTATCCTTGCCAAATGGTTCTAGTTAATGAATGGAGGTAAAAGTCATAATTACGCCTATTTTCGTATGTCTTTAGTTAGTCTAAATAGATGTTAAGTAAATTCATATTATTTTGACTAAATTTGACTATAATTTTACTAGGATTATTAAGCATGAGGATAGAAATTTGATGGCCTTCGAAGATCACTGGTGGATCAACATTTAAGTTTGTGGTACACTAGACTTCCATTCAGTACTTTCTTATGCACTTCATTCAATACCATGTTCCAAAATTTGGTAAGAGTCAACTATACGATGATTATAAAGCAACAATGTCATCTTCTCGTGTTCTTTTGACAGTAGTGACAACGACTCCCTCCTAAAGATAGTACCATGACAAGATCTATATGGATATGCTAGAATGTATGGTGATCTTCGAGGATATGACTTATGTTAATTAAGTTAAGATCATATTTGTAGTAGTTTTCTTTATCATTCAGTTAACCTATCTTTAGGATGTGATCTCTTTAAAAGAGAAATTAGCAGTGCCTCGTGGGTTGGCAAGTAAGAAGGAAATAATAGTGACTTTGAAAATTTGCCAACTACTTCACATATATGTATTTTTGAAAGAACGATTAATATAGTAATTGTTGTGACCTACTGCAAAATGTCTTTTTAGCTATCAAAAGAGTGTAAAAGAATAGAGAATTTTGTAGGCATATTCCAAGCCTCAAAAGGACTCAAAGTCTAAATCATACCCTTTCCATTGGAAATTGTTTTGAATAATCTTTCCAATGATAAATGGATGTCCAAAAACAGACTACTCGATCAAAAGGTATAGCCTTCTGACATTTCAAGGATTCAAGCCTTAGGAAAGAAGGAATACCAGAGGTCCGATATTGGAGATCGCATATCGTAGGTCGAGTAGCATGTCATATCGGCACATGACATATCAGAGGTCTAGCAGCATGGCACATTGGTGATCACATATCAGTTATCACACATCAGTGACACCAAGCGGATCGGTGATCACATATCGGTGATCGCACATCGACGATCGCACATCGGGGATCCAATGCATTAGAGAAGGTAGATTAGAGAATTAAGAAATATTGCAACATCACAATTGGCAATCAAAACTTCTAAACAAGTGACAACCTTTTAAAGTTGTGATATCACATAAAGTTATGATATAGTGTAAAACCGTCGGGGAACTCAAAAATAAGTTTGCAAAGGATTTCAATGCAAAACCAAGGGAAAACAGGCCCTTTTCTCTCCTCCAACAGGACCCATGGTAGCACAGGATTGGCTCCGATAAGGACACATGGTAGCACAAGATTAGATATGTTAAGGACACGTGGTAGCTAACATCAACATGATGTGGTGGTACATCGAGACATTTGGCAGTTAGTTATGGCATTTTAAGGGGGCCTATGGGGAAAATCAGGGTGAAACATGTCACCAATAAAGGGGTTCCACGTGGCAGATGATGACATCATAATCAGAGATTGGTGAATGAAGGATGAACATGTCGTAACTCCCCTGTTATGTCCCCGGTTGGAGAGCACCAATGAGAGGGGCTCTAATATGAAGCTGGCGCATGGTCAAGTGGAAGTTATAGAGCCAAGGGTTCAAATATTTTACAAAGGAAGGTAGCCCAGAGACAGGAAAAAAAGGCCCTAGTGCCTTAAGGCTAAGTAGTTGGTTACATCCCCCTGTCATACAATGAGAAATGGAGAAAGGCGGCTAAACAAAGGGAGCCAAAGGAACATTGAAACTCGATGTTTTGTAATGATTTTAAGAGTAAAATTTCCAATAAGGCATCAACTCCGATAGAACATTATGGATGTACTACAGGGCATATAACACTCTGGTAGTGTAATACAGATAAGTTATGGGATGGATGATTCAGAAGCTATGATTATGTGACACCACTAAGGCCATCATGACTGATTGTTCCTAGCTCTAGATAGTGGGACTTTGGGAGAAGTTAAGGAGGAAATCGATAAGCAAACCGACCGAATCATTGTGACAGGGACGTGGCTTGATCAAAGGAAATATCGGGAATGGAAGAGAGATATTTTCTTCAGCCATCGTTCAATTTTCCTTTTATCTTTTATCCTGTAATTCTTTCATTTTAAAGTAGGAATCAAGTCCTTTGTAATGATTTGGGTAGCAGGCGTTCGTACGTCGAGATGACTAGTCAATCAGACATCTGGAGCTCAGGCTAAGATATTTTTGTAACTGTTTTTAAATCTTCCCCTCTCCTTATAAAAAGGGGGGAGAAACAATTAACAAAGGTTCCCAAATCCTACATTTTAGAGGCCCTCTATTTGTAGGGAAAGTGATTCGACATTGGTTCTATTTTCCTGTTCATGAGGGACTTGAGTGATACAATTGTTGAAAGTAATTGGAATGGTGATTTAGAATTTATCTTGAAGGAATAATGAAACTTTTTGGTGATTCCAAGCAAATCAATGTGCAATATTTTCCCCCTTTGTTTATCACTTCATGTATGTATTTTCGTTTTTTGAAATAGTGTAATGAAGCCACTTGTTTCACTCTTATTCATGGTTGTATATTTTTTACTGAGTAGTAATAGTACATGTGTTAACTACATATTTACTTTAGTTAATTAATAGCCTACAGTACGTGAAATGTGCACATATTTACTTAAGGTTTTTGGTGGGAATCCTATTCATGAACCATAGAGTTTGAGACCTTAATTCGTGCTCCACTATTTCTGCATTTTCATCTTCTATCTCTTCCATATTTCTGCTGGATATTGTTGTTGAGGATGTTATGTTCTGCCAAACCTTCTGCATCAGATTCCCTCCGTTCTTTCCTCCTCTTCACTTTTACTACCACACTAATATTAAGTTTCCTATTGTTGCGTGTCGGCCACCAGAACTAGACATTTCTCTTTGAGATGAGCCAGGTTTACCCTGTGTGTATTCAGATCTATGTATTTTCTTGAGTCTACCTTGATGACGTACTATAGAACCAAGCCACCTTTATTATCTTTTTCCAATTTCGTGACATATGGAGTGTAGTATAAATCTGTCAAATAATCTTCAAAAGCACTCCTCTCTTTAAGATGTCCTAGGCACTGGTTTCCAATCAACCCAAAGGTCATCTCTAGGGGGCTTCTATATCTCCTGAAGCACTTATGTGATAGGTGATAGAAAAAGTGAAAACATATTTTTTGCGCCGTTGCCAGGGAATGAATGAAGATATTTTTCCCTTGGTATGATAATTTTTACATTCCCTCCACAAGGTGAGCAACGAAAGTGTGGGTTGAAGATCTCTCACCTTTGTAACTCCACCATTTGAATCTTATTAAAAACACCCCAGGAACTCCAATGTATATATATTTATTTGATCATCCTAGATTTTAGGGGGCCTCATACACTCTCTGATGCTAAACAACAGAAAAATTCTTCTACATTTGAACTTGAGATCAGTCACCTAGAGGAGTTTTCAAAATGACCATTCCCGCATTCCTGGCCAACAAATTTTTCCCACTAGATTTTTCTTCTATTGCTGGTTATCCCCATCATGTCCCTAATTTTCATGAATGGTATACCTATTTGGCTAGATTCAATGGAAACATAGATAGAAGATTGGACCAACACCTCAAGGATTTTCAGGAATGCATGGAACAACAGGGTATTTTTTTTGAAGATGTGAAAATGAAAATTTTCATGTATTATTTATAGGAATATTTTAGAGTGTGGTACAAAACAATACCTTGTGGCTGAATATCTTCTTTAAATAGATTTCATATAGCCTTTAATCATTATTGCAAAATATTATATCCACTGAATGCTCTATTTGAAGATTGTTGTGCTCATTTTATTGTTGAAAATATTTCTGAGGTTAACTATCCTGTAGAAGATATTTGTGGGGCTCTACTCCAAGAAGATATCTACTCGCATAAAGAAGAATCACCCAGTGATCAAGAAAGAGAAGAAGGAGAAATCATCGAGCTACAAACAAACCCTCGGAGATCTTACTCTGATGAATTGTATGATTCTCCTTCTTCGATTCGTATGGTTCTGATGGGATGTTGAGCAATGCAGGACTGCAACAGTCCCAGTCATGGGAAGATTTACAAAAATAGGATTTCCACCATGAGGTTAACAAGGAGGCTCCAGTTTACGATTCACATCCTTCACCTAAAGAAAAAGTTGAAGAATATTATCCAATCTATGATTCATATGATTCAGAGGAGGATGAGACTGTTGTAGATGTTCAAAGGGTACTTACAAACAAGTGGGGAGAAGACTACCAACAACAACTACTTCAAGAGGAGTGTTGGGTCTTGAAAATGCCATTCATTTCTATTACACTTTCACCATTATGTCCATTATATCACCTCCATTTCATCTCCATTCACTACTATGTCACTACATTCATCCCATTTTCATTATCATTGGGCCACATTTATGTTTTTCCAAACTTCATTAATTCTTAGCCTTTTTAAATGAATTTGTGGTTAAAAATTAGAAAATAATGTGCATATGCTTATACTTAACAAGTGGGTTGAGTTTGTTGACATGTGTAGATCAAAAGGAGGCTTCTAGAAGACTTTTATGTGGCACTCTAAGGCCAAATTCGAATTTGAGTGGAGAGAATCATGGGATCATGAGGATATGTGTCACATCTCCTAATTGTATTAAAATTCTAAGAAGACATGTGTCTTATCAGTTCCTATTTTGATTAGGACTCTAGAGGTAGAGGGAGAGATTCATGGACTCTCATTAATGAGATGACTTCTCATCTTTTTGTATAAATAGGAGATCTCTCTCCTTCATTTGGGATCTTAGCGTTTTAGTTCTTAAGCTTGTAGCTTTTTAGTCTTGATAGCTTTGGAAAGCTTTGGAGAGCTTTGTCGTACTTCGTAATTTTGAAGAATTTGAATAAAGCTTTGATGTTCTCAACATGGAAGGAGATCTGAAGTAGATGTCATGGAGCATATTAGAATGTAAGGTAAAGTAGATTTTGTTTTGTAGTTTTGCTTTGATTTCATTCAAGTATGTCATTTGATTGCTTTCAAGTTTGATAGGTTAGAGTTTCCATTCATGCAATTTTAATTCATGCAAGTGTGTTCAACTGGTTGATTGTAGATTAGTTTTCTTTACATGTTTCTTTTATTTTCTTATTAGATTAGTCTCTCATGCTATATGATGATATTCCCGGAGCCTTTAGCTTAACACTGTTTTAGAAGTTAATTGGCGAAATATTGTGACCATAGGTGAGATGATTGGCTTTGCTTTTCATTAGTATGCAATTAGATAGTTTATATGTCATTTCTTTCATGCAATATGATGATATTTTCGGAGCCTTTAGCTTAACAACATTTTAGAAGTTAATTGGCAAAATATTGTGATTATAGGTGAGATGATTGGCTTTGTTTTTCATTAGTGTGTAGTTAGATAGTTTAGATGTCATTTCTTTCATGTTATATGATGATATTTCTGGAGCCTTTAGCTTAACACCATTTTAGAAGTTAGTTGGCGAAATATTGTGATTATAGGTGAGATAATTGGCTTTTCTTTTCATTAGTGTGAAATTAGATAATTTAGATGTCATTTCTTTCATGCCATATGATGATATTTTCGAAGCCTTTAGCTTAACACTGATTTAGAAGTTAACTGGCGAAATGTTGTGATTATGGATGAGATTATTGGTTAACCATTAAAAGCAGTTTCAAGTTTTTACTTTTTAATTGTAGTAGTTTTATTTTTGCTTTCTTGGATTTCATTTAGCTGTTATCATTTTTGGTTTCATTTCATAGACATTTTGTCGGCTTAGATTAAAGTTTTGATTTGTTTCATTTTCTCCTTTCTTTAGAAATTAGGTTCTAACATTAGAAGTCATTAGATTTAATTGTCCATTAGCAATTAGAGATTTCACCTAGAAGCATAGATTTTCTTTCTTAGATTAAGCATAAGAAACAAAACCCCCAAAAACAACAAAATACTATAAAACGACAAAGTAAGAAAAAGGGTTAACTAAGAACATATGGTGCACCACACTTCATCAGTTTACGATACCCGGATTGATAATTTATGTAGAGCAATTTAGGACACTAAATTGACTAGACAAGGAGCCCAAAGTTTGAAAGCCAAGCGATGTTTATGGTTGCTTGATGCAAAAATATCCTTCCTAGAAACTGTTGAAGAAAGGGAGACAGTTATAAATTTATCTCATTAGTTCCATGATCCAATAGCTGACTACATGGCATATTTCTTTGTCCTACAACAATATACATCAATTCCAAGGTACGTGTCAAATCTTTGGTCTAAATTTCTTATGGGGTGCATGCTTCTTTTATTCACTAATTTTAAAGAACACAACCCCATTAGAAGGTTCACGGACTATATTAAAAGAGTTTAGGATCAACAATCAAGTTGGAGGCATATATCAAAATATTTGTCTGAAGATTTTTCATGTTGCATGCTTGTTTTGATTTTTAAATTTCAGCAACATGAAGGCATTAGGTCTACCACCCAAATGCTGACCTGCTATGATTGGAAGGTTTACCTCACTTGGGTGAATTGAGCCCTATACATAAGTAGGAGTTGTATATAAATAAACTCACTAGTTAAGAATTTAATTTCCAACGTTAGAGTTTCTAATTTGCATTTTAGTATTGTGAGGAAAGGACTCCCAACAAATAAAGTTCCATTGAGATTTCCTGGTTTTATAGATTCATTATATTTTTTACTCCATGCCCAATGTTGAAGGCTACTAGTGATCCAAAATGGATCCTAAAACCTCTAAGTCTTCATATATCTTAACTATTGAAAACACTATCAGAAGGGAAAACAGTGAAGGAATGGAAGGAAACAGAGCTAAGCAAAGGAAGAAGCGACATTGCATAGGAGCCGTCAGATCAGACCGATCAACAATCCAGATCTAATCGGAATATTGCAATCGAGAGAAGTCAGCGGAATACATCCAAGACAACAATATGGAAATCGTGATAGTGATCAGTGTGACTTAGCTCAATTTAATGAGGACCATTGATCAAGCACGCACATCAATGACCCAGATCAAATTGCAATATCGCATCGCTATAACATAAAGGGAAGACTTACCAGAGGCGCAAAGACCATGCAATATGTGATATATTGCATCACAGTGATACAAAGGAGTGAGGCCGATACAAACATGCGACTTGTGATAACCAGACTCGACGGGATTTATAAATGCAACTTAATAAATTTTGAGTTCCGATAAAAAGGGATTTGTCGGGTTTTTCTATGTATTTATGCATTTTTGTTAAAAAACTGAAATACAAAGGAAATGCGCCCGAAGAGATAAAACCGGACTTGAAAGGTTTATAAATGTAACTTTATATTATTTTAGTTTCGTGGTAAGCGGGATTTCGGGTGGGCCTCAGGCGGTAAGTGGTATTGGATAGGCTTTGCCTAAACCCATACACTGGGCAACACGTGACTTGGTACAGGAGAGAGAAAACCGCCTTTTCAGGTGGGTAATCTCCGTGTACATAAGCTGCCCAAAATGGATATTAGCCATTGGATCGGAGATCACGCAAATCAATGATGGACTTTTGATAGTGACCAAAGGCGGACGTGATAGGATTATAGGGAGGATTTGATATTATTTGAAGTCCAATAGAAAGCGTTTTTTCAGATTTTTCATTGTTTTTTGTGTATTTCTCTGTGTAAATAGAGAAATGACTTTTTGGGATTTTACCCGTGCCAGTGGTCCTTTCCGTTACAAAAAGGTGGCCACCATACCTGAGGGAGTTTATCAATGATTATTAAATGCTCCAGAAGGAGAGGAAGGGACAGCGGTCGAAATCCAGAGAGCCCAAAAGAGGAGATGAACAGACAAGCACCGATAGGCTTAAAATCCATTCCATGGCAGAGACAGAGGAAGCAGTTGTTGAGATAGAGAGAAAGAAAAAGACAGAGAGAAAGAGGGAGAGTCTGTGTACTCTTGTATACTTGAGGATTTCAAGTAAATCCATATTATTTTGTCACTATTGTGTTGAGACTCGGTTTGAGCTCACACTTGTAATAATATACTCTTAACTAGGAGACATAACTAGGAAGTCTAGTGAACTCCTTGATTATTCATTGTGTTAATTTGTGTGACTGTTATGTTTTTTAACTTCCCATTATCTATATTATTCTCAATCTTTTTGATCCATTTCACTAAGTAATATATATATTCCTGCACATGAGTCTGTAACACCATTGTATTGATTTAAGATCTCATTTTCAAATCAAGTGGTATCCGAGCTTTAGGTTTTGTTAAGGTTACACAAGCTTGTGCTGGATTTTGAATGCTAACTAGGTTAAAGCTCAGACTAGGAGAAGGAGAACTTGTTGAGGCTAATCCAGAGATTGGAAGAGTCTATTCTTAGATAAGAATGGCAAAAGAAACTCCATTGGGATCAAAATATCAATTTATGGAAGATTTAAGGCCATACAAGCCATGGTGGAAGAGATGTATCTGGAGTTTTAGAAGGGTCGAGATGAAAGCACCTCAACACCTAAACCAGACAAAGGAGCAGAGGAACCTTTTCTAGTTTCCTCTCCAGAAGGCCAAGGAAAAGGAGAAATGCCTTCTCCACCAAATCCACCATCATCACCTACCTCATCATCTTCTTCGCATAAAGCTAGCCTGATAAGAAAAAGAAGAAAACTTCTTTGATTAAATTAAATGTGAAGTTTGATTTGACAATTTATGATGGAGAAATAAATGTAGAGAAGCTAGATAATTGGATAAGATAGATTGATGTATATTGCAGGGTGCATAACATTGATTCAGAAAGGAGAAAGATTCGGCTAGCTAGCCTTCGACTTGGAGGAACTGCACTAGTATGGTGGGAAGGCAAGACACAGGCTGATCTAAAAAAAAACGGTAAAATCATTTCTACCTGGAATGACTTTGTTTCTGCTATTAAAAGGAAATTCTATCCTTTAGCTTACATGAAGTAGGCAATGATTAGTTTGCAAACTCTTCGCCAATTGAAAGGTCAAAGTGTATAAAGTTATACTTAGGAATTAAAAAAGAGAGCTTTAACTCTAGGAATATCATTAGACTCACTTGAAACTTTATTGAAGTATATAGGTGGTCTTCATAGCTATTTAAAGTATACTATTCTCATGTTTAATCCCACTAGGTTAGATGATGTATTAGTTCAAGCCATACATCTAGAAGCTAGAGGTAAGAATGTAAACTCGGAGATTAGGGGAACATCTAAATATTTTTTAAGCAAGAGCAAGGAAAAGAAGAAACTGAAATGGAAGGAGAGGAAAGCAAACACTGTAAAGAAGGAATCATAAACCTTCATGCACTCATTGCAAGAAATAAGGACACGATGAGGCACACTAGTGGTCTTTGCATCCAGAACTGAAACCCAAGAAGTTCGGTGGTAAGGAGAGAAAGAATGTTGCAGTTATTCAGCAGGACTTGGAATCATATTCAGGCGATGAAACAATAGTTATAGCCACAGGTATTAGAGGTAAAGATTCTGAAGCATCCACAAGTGACTCTGCACAATCTGTTAATAATGAAAGTAATGAGAGAGAAATAAATGTGATTTTTCGTATTAGAGTAATTTGGAAGCATAATAAGATTGATACTTTGTTTGATAGTGGATCACAAGTAAACTTGATTTCTAAAACAATTGTAAAGAATTTGGAATTGTTAACCTTGTTGGAAAATGGCCCAAAAATGGATCCAAATATGCTCTTGAAGTCTTCAAGATCTTCTTAAGATCATCCAAAGAATGAAACCATCACATGCCGAGAGCCCTTGGAAGGGTGGAAAAACACTACCGGGAGGCTAAAACACTCCAAAACAGTGAAAATACAAAGTATTGTAGGCATGAACATAGCAATGCACAGTTGCCGTTAGATCTAGCCAATCAACTACTCAGATCTAAGTGGAAAATCATAATCGAAATTGCAAAGAGGATGACTTAAGGATGGGTGCAAGGCACCCCCGATCAGTGATCTCCAATGATCGGATTGGCTGGATGCAATCGATGGCGGTAGGTCAGCGAAATAAGCACAGACTGAGTGGATATCGATTGTGATCAACGATGCAATGTGGACCATCGATCAAGAGACGCGGATCAATGGCCCACATCGCATCACAAGAGTCACTATCAGAGAAATAAAAGGAGTTCGCTAACAGTGGCCTTGGGCATGAGTGATATGCAATTGTGATCAGATCGCATCGCTATATCACAATGGAGCAGCACCAAGGGGTGGGGCCTTTACACATTCATATGCGCGATGCGATAACTAGACCCGATGGTTATATACATAATATTTCATAAGATTTCAAATACGTGGGAAGGCCATTTTTAATGTATTTTGTGGGGCAGCACTGATGCGATAAAACCTGGACCCGAAGGGGTTCGGGAATGAAAATTTATAATATTTGAGGTCCGCGAGTAAGCCTTTTTCAATGCATTTTTGTGTATTTTCGTTATATAATGAAATACAAAGGGAAGCTTGGGTTTGTGATATGCGATAAGACCCAGACCTGAAAGGGTTCGGGAAGGGAAATATATAACATTTCAAGTCCAGAGGGAGCCATTTTTCATGTATTTTTAGTGTTTTTCAACACATTTCAAAATACAAAGGGAACATAGGAATAGGTCATCTATGACATGCGATAGCGACCCTAAGGGCAGACCCAATAGATAAATATGCCATGTTTAAGGACTTTTGAAGTCCGAACTGTTGAGAGCTTGGTGAGATTTTTACAGTGTTGCTATGTTTTTCTTTGTTTAA
>APFE030259107.1:0-28124 GCA_000404065.3 Pinus taeda
GGGTCGCTATACTTTCAGAGTCAGACGATGTGCAAGTTATGGTTTGTGAACAGTCTTGAAATAAATTTTAAACGAGTACACTCAGTATTTTTCTATATATTCTTGTCTAAGACTTCTTAGTCTATGAAATATTCAGAAAGTTTAGGAGACAAACATAAGTTCCTCAAAAACAAATTTAAAAAAGATACTTGAATAATTGGACACATGGCATGCTATACAAGTTTCTCATTGGAAGAGGCCAAAAATAAAAATGTTTAGGGAAAGTTACTATAACTTTCATTCAACAAATAAAATTATAGTCACACCGATGGAATTGTAGAAAATATATAATAGTATTACAAAACAAATTTTCATATCTGGAAGGGCTCAAATATTAGAGATATAGCAAGAAAAACTCCATCAATTCAAATTTTAACCAAATTAAGGTACGTAATTTAAAAGTGACCTAATTGTTGATTAAAATATCCCTTTTTTTGGTGGCTGAAATTTATGATAAAGAGGAGTACTATTAATATTTCCAATATGACTTCAAATAAAGTTAATACACCAATTAAATCTACTGAAGTCTCATCCTTAACTCATGAAGAAAGTGAAGACTTAGAATTTGTGTTATCTCAATTAGAGAATAAATTTAATGAAATAGATGGTAGTATGTTGAAAAATGTGGATTTATCTTATTCTTCAGAAAATGTTAAAAGAGAAATAGAAAAGAATATCAATAGAAATAATGAAGAAATGCAAAAATCCTTCAGGGAAGAAGTAAAAGAACTGAAAAAAAATTCTATTAAAGGATCTTCCTAAGAGAGATGTGGAGATACAAGGAAATCATGAACATAAGGAGAAGCATGATGTTGAGAATTAATTTCATATGAGGATTATGTTATCACAATTGGAGGGAAAAAATGTTTAATCACAAAACCCATAATCATGAAATTTCAATCCAAGATCCACATCATCGAGTCTTGAAGTCAGCACCAAGGAACTACTACATTCGTAAGATCGATATGAGGACATTTGTTAGTAATGATTCAATAACATCGATATTTCAGATGGAGTAATACTTTGATTGACAACGGGTGGAATCCTTATAACAAATTAATATGACATCAATTATTTTTGAAAAATACTAACATATATGGTATCAATGGATTTATGAAAGGAAAAAGGGCTCTGCTATATCTTGGTCCATTTCTATAAAGGAGTTAATAGCACATTATGGCGATATAAGAGCAATACATTCTTCGATCAATTGGTGAATATTAGAAAAACAATTTGAATTATAGAGAACATTTAAAATTTCCATAAGTTGAGTCTCAAGTTAAAGAATATTTCATATGATAATATGTTAGACCTGTCCATGGGAACTTTAAAGGAAAACATCCAACATGAGGTGCATTTGGTTGAACCTAAATCTCTAAATTGTGCTTTCAGTTTGGCAAGGAAGGTTGAAAGTAGAAATATGGCCACTAGAAAATTAGTCACTAATAATTATAGCAAAGATCATGCTCTTTCTCCTAAATCTACAAGGTTGACTCCTTAACAAATGGATGGAAGAATAGAAAAGAGACTATGTTTCAACTATGATAGAAAGTACAGTAAGAGGCATTATGTGATGAGAAGAATTGATTATAAATATACCCTGAAGATGAAGAAGATCAAGAATTGGTCCCATCAAAATATTTAGAGCTAGAATAGACTACTCCAACAATATCTTGTCATGCATCAACTGGAATCAATACTCTACAAACCCACAAGATAGAAGGATATATCAAAATGAAAAAGGTAACAATGTCGATTGATTCAAGTAATACCCATAACTTCATCAATTACAAATTATCATCACTTCTTGATTGTTTCACATATCTAGCACTAAAGCTTCATGTAATGATTATAGCTGGAGACACCATAAATTGTGCAGAGAAATGTCATAGTATTAAGCTCAATATGGAGGAGTATTTGTTGGAAAATCCCATGATCGCAATACAAATGGGTGGTGTTGATGTTGTATTAGGGGTCTAATGGTTATAATCATTAGGAACAATGACCTTTAATATTCAAGATCTATTCATATTATTTACCTTAAAAGGAAAAGAAATTGAGCTTAGAAGTGTCCAAGGGAAACCTAGTAAAGTGATAAGCTCTAAAAATATGAGAAAATTGCTCAAAAATGGGCACTAGGGTGTAATGGAAAAATTATGTTCACTAAATCTTCAAGTGTCAATATCATCTATGTCAACGTATCTCCATAAAGCTATTAATAATCATCCCAAGGTATTTAGATTAATGCTTAAGGATCTTTCACCTAATCAATATCATGACCATGTTATTCATTTGTCATTGGAAATTGTACCAAAAATAAATGAAGAAGGGAAAATAATACTAGAAATAGAAAAAATCATTGAAATAAGGATTAAGTAACCCAGTAACCTAGCAATTATGGAGTACATCATCAAACATAAAAACCTACCAATAGAAGAGATGACATGGGAATATGGCGTATTAATGTAGAATCACTAGCAATTAGTCAAGTGTTGAGGGGAAGACTTGTTTGAAGTGGAGGGGAATGTTAAGCACTATATAAGGTCCATATTAACCATAAAAACCCTTATTAGTCCATGGATATGGAATTATTACATTTCTATTTCTATATTCTTATGTAGGAAAGAACCCCTCATGTTCTTGTTTTATTATATTTGTACCCCTTGTCTCCTATATATACACTGCGATATACACGAAGGAGACCTAGTCTTAGAATAATCAAATATTGTCTTTTGTAAATTGTATTCAATGGAAAGGGAGATTTCCCTCCTAAAGAGTACTATAATTATTAGGTTCTTATCATTTTTTAAGGCATAAGGATCATAAAAACTTCTCATGCCCATAGATTTGAGTAATCAGGTGGAAATCAATTGAGATGTAGATGAGAAGATTGTATTTAGATCAGTGTAGAAGGGGTTGAATCTGAGTAGTCTTTAGCAACATTAAGAGAAGGAAATTACAAAATCTTCCATATAAAGATACAAGTCATGAAGATGGAAATTAATGCTCTATTCTACTCAAGGCCATTGGAAAATATAATAGTAATAAATCTGGTCAAGAATCTAGGAATAGAGACTTACGATGATCCTAGCTCATATCCATTGGGTTGGGTCAATAAGAAGGCAAACATAAAGGTAGAAAAATAGAGAAGGATCGAATTTTCTATTAACGTTGATTTTATTGATGAAGTAGAATCAGATGTAGTTCCACTTGATGTATGTGGGGTTGTGGAATCCTTACATGTACAAGTGAGTGTGATATTCATGAAGAAATCCAACTAATATCAGCTCATCAGGGATGAAAAATTCTTCATCATCAACATGAAAAAGGGTAATCTAAAGATCTTTCTAGTAAGTTCAAATGAATCCAAAAAGCTGATGAACTCTAACAAGAAATATGTTTTGTCATTTTAAAGACAAAATCACTTTCTAGAAGAGTTTATGAGAGCTAAATTATTCTTGAAGGGGTGACTAAGGAATAAAATAAAAATGGAAGAGTTTCTACACGCATACTTGGATGTGTTTGAGGATCCTAAAGGGCTACCACTGATCTGAAAATGAAACTACTTGTTTTTGTTGTGCAAGGTATTCATTTCCATTAAAATATATGTGCAAACTGTTACCGATGTCTTGCAATTGAAACCAAGAGTTTTGGGTAAATTTCTGAGTCTTATGTGTGAAGCAGGATTATCTCAATTTATTGTTTATCATACCAAATCTAAAAAACAAAGCAAGATAAATTCACATAATGTAACATAGCAGTTGATAAGGCTGTTCACCCCTCCTAGGCTACATATGCCGGGTCCAAGGCTCCCAAATGGGCATGTCCTTGCTTGAATTAGATGCTCAAAATGGTTATACAGTGGGAAGAAAGCCTAAAAATGCAAAATAAGCTATGAAAATGAGTTCAGAACATAGAAAATAGTTAAGAATGACTTTTGGTTCACTTCCAATGGCTAACCATAGCCCAATATAGCTCCAACACCTCTTAGGCCCTAATGGCTCTCCAAGCTTATTCACTACAAAAACACAAAATGATGAGCTCTGATGGCTCTAAATCCTATACGAATGGTTCCAGAATGATGAGAAAATATGAAATAAAAAAACAATTTGTCCAAAAAGGTTCCTCCTTCCAAAAGTTATGACCAATTGAAGTTTTGTCCAGTTTCACCTAGAAAAACTCCACCAATTTTGGTGAACTGGCTATTAACTCGGACAAAAATGGAAAACGCGCCAAAATTGACTAACTCCACCAAAATGACTTCCAACGTGACTGTAACTGTTGGCTGAAAATGCGCACATGTGACCACGTCCCTTAACCGTTGCGCCAAACTTCAACTGTCGAGTTTAAGCCTTTGGTTCCCGCGCCAGGGTCATATGGTTAGGGGCTGGCCCCTTTTCCACCAAAACCAACTTTAAAAAAAATTTAAATATATCTTGTGACCTTAGTATGTTAAGATCCAATGTGCAGGCGGGCCGGTCGGGCCTGTGGGCTAGCAGCCACCCGACCCAGGGTCCAATCCTGCGAGCTCCATAAACATTTTGCCATACCACACCTTGTAGACTTGGGGCCACGCGGCAGCATTCGGGTAGGCCATGTGTTAGCTCCTGATTGGCCATCTAGAATAGAATATTCCCAAGAATATTGTCGGGAATATTCCAAGCAATATTCCTCAGAATATTTTTTATTTTTATTTTTGAAAAAATTCAAATTTTGCAGTTTATTGGGCATTTTCAAAATGCAATAACTTCTCCATACGGTGTCAGATTTGAGTGTCATTCATGGCTACAAGATCGTATTGACGAGGCCTATCCGATCATTCAGGTTGCAAGTCTTTTTTAACACTTTCAATTTTGAGCTTTTTCCCTAGCTCTGGCTTGAGCTCCTGATCACACCTCCCAAATGAGAAGCTTTTGGACCCCAAAAGCTCACTAAAATGCTAAAAATGGACTATACAGAAAATGAGAAAATAACAACATCCTTTTCTCTTCAGCCTTAAAAAAATTTCCTGACTTCCCAACTGTCCTCATAGCAAATTTTTGCTGAATGAGCCATATACTTGTGTTGAATCCTGACCAAGTTTTCTCGCCATACCAATCTGCCATTCTAAAACTAGCAATGACTATTGCTGAAATTTGTGCCCTCTTTGCTTGCATGCTTTTCCATCTCATGGAATCTTGCACCGCTTTGCACTGACACTTTGTTCTCTGCACCAATCGACAGCAAAGGAACCTTGTGCAACATACAATATCAACAACAAGTTGACATGAAATGTGCTATACAATTGACACAACCATTAATGTAAAAAGTGTGCACAAAATCGACAGAAGTCAACAAACATGTGTGACACAATTGACACAAGTCGATAGACAACAAGATACATCTTTATAAACACATGTGTATGTATCATGTACAATGAACTATATACAGTTCGCTAATTACACATACAACCTCTATGTACATGTGCTATTTCAACTCTTCTTTTCAAATACCAACAATAGGTACATCATCCAAAAAACATGTGGGTGACTAAGAACTGAAGCAAAATGACATTGCTGCAATATAAGTGAGTATCATACCCATATTTTACACCTACAAGGCGAAAGTTTGCAACAAAATAAAAATTCCTTCAAACTGAAACTACTTTTACATGCAATCTTGCATCAACTTTTCAACTGAAATACATGCATACCAATCTGAAATTTGCATGTATAAAATGAGTATGACTTACTGCAGTAAGAAGTTAATCCACTTCCTACCAAGCCAACTCCATGGCTTCTTTTGTTACAGTAGTAGTTCTTCATGTGAATCTTCCACATCGATAATGGAATCCATAGATCCACTTGCACCAATATTTTTGTCCTCAAGCTGCATGTGCTTTGGACGATTTGTTGGATGCAAGGTCCAACAATCAGAAACATGATGTCCCTTCTTTTGACAAAATGTGCAACTTCCCATCACTTTTTGTGAAAGTTTTCTTTGCCTCTTCTACTTCCTGTGTGCTTTCTTTTTCAACCAGCAACTTGAAGCAACATGGTTAAATCCACCACAAAATGTGCAACAAAACTTTCTTTCATTTGAATAAGCAAAATTATCATTCTTTGCTAAAACATAATCAAATTGATCATGTGAATGTTTATACCTCTTTTGCTGCAATGAAGGCTTAACATAATGGTAATCAACTTGAAAATAAACTTGACATGTTTGTGTATTAGAACTTGGAACAAAAGTTCTTTACAAATCTGCATCACATGCATTCAAAGATTTGAATTCTTCGCCATTAGACTGCACATATCCAAGACCAATATTCTTGGGTCGCTCCACAACTGAAATAGGATAATGCCTTGTGCATGCTTGCCCAAACCTTTTCCTTCTTGATAGCCCATCTTAAACATTAATTTGGACCATATACCCCTTATATGTTTTTCAAAAGAACCAACACACGTTTCAATTGAGGAAACTAAAGACAAGTTTGAATGATTTACCTCATCCTCAGGCATTTTTCTTGGACAAAGCTTCTTGATCTTGAAGGATTTGTTTCTCCATGTCATGCAGTCTTTGGAGAATTGTTTCCTTCTCATTCTTCATAGCCAACAATTGTGCATGAAGCTTAACGCTTTCTCTTTTATCCTCAATGAGAATCTGCACCATGTCCTTCACCTTAATGGATTCATTCTTCATGTCCTCATTGAAGAATTTCATGAAGGAGGAAACTTCACTTTTGGAAGAAGTTGACATCATGTAAATGGTCAATTAACAAAAGGAACTTCCAACTAAAAGTTCTCAAAGCTTTCAAAAAAAATGACAAGCTTTTGACCAAATGTCTTTACAGCCATACTCTTATTCAAGTAGCCCTAAAACACAAACTCCAGTAGCTTTTGTAGAAAACACAAATCAAATGGGTTTGTTTTCCAAAGATAATCTTGAGGTAAATTGTCGTAAGGAAAATAGTCTTCAACCCTTTCCAAGACTTAGCTAACATCAACTATCCTTTCAACTCAAGCAAACTCATACAATCAACCATTTTGCAAACAATAAAACAGTCAATCTCTTACACCGCTTTAACACCTTTTGCACAAACAAGTGCTCAACCCGAGCTTTGATACGATCTAATTTCAAAAATGAAACTACTTGTTTTTGCTGTGCAAGGTATTCATTTCCATTAAAATATATGTGCAAACTGTAACTAATGTCTTGCAATTGAAACAAGAGTTTTGGGTAAATTTTTGAGTCTTATGTGTGACGGAGGATTATCTCAATTTACTGTTTATCATATCAAATCTGAAAAACATAGCAAGATAAATTCACATAATATAACATAGCAGATGATAAGGAAGTTCACTCCTCCTGTGCTACATCTTCTAGGTCCAAGGCTCCCAAATGGGCATGTCCTTGCTTGAATTAGACGCTCAAAATGGTTATACAGTGAGAAGAAAGGCTAAACAGGAAAAATAAGCTATGAAAATGAGTTCATAACACACAAAATAGTCAAGAATGACTTTTGGTTCACTTCCAATGGCTAACCACAGCCCAATATAGCTCCAACAACCCCTAGGCCCTGATGGCTTTCCAAGATTCTTCATTGCAAAAACACCTAAAGATGAGCTCTGATGGCTCTAAAACTTGTACCAGTGTCTCTAGAATGATGAGAAGATACGAAATCAGAAAAAGAAAATTTGTCCAAAAAGGTTCTTCCTTCCAAAAGTTATGACCAACTGAAGTTTCATCCAGTTTCACCTAGAAAAACTCCACCAAATTTGGTGAACTGGCAGTTAAATCCAGAAAAAATGGCAAACGTGCCAAAATTGGCTCACTCTACCAAATTGACTGCCAACATGACCATAACCGCTGGCTGAAAATGCTGTGGAGTATTGAAGAAGGTATGTTTTCATTGACTATTTTACCATATTTTCTCTAGAACTCATAACATCTTTGCATCATGAACTAGGAAGATAATGGGAAATCATGACAAAATCTATAAAGATTTATATGCAACATGAAAACGCTAATAATTGCTATTTCTTATGTAGGAAAAGGCAAAAACTAAAGATTTTCGCTCCAAGGAAAAAGACAGGGCCAAGCTAACTGCTGTCCCTTTGGTGGGGAAACATATGCAAACAAGACGATCTAAATTAAAACATCTCAGCCAAGGAAAGGAAAAGGAGGTATCAACTCGGCGCAAGAAAACGACCAGATAACTGAGGATTAACAACTTGGTGAATCCATCAGGATCCTTTGATCCTAAGGGATCGCTGCTTTAACTATTTTTGCGTCCTTGATATCTCTGCTTCAACTGTTATAAGTAGGGGTAGGACTGCTAGCCCTAGGGGACGATTAATTTGTCATGTAACTTTGTTCTATACTTGAACTTTGATCATCGACTCTCATTGAGAAGAGATTTACTATAACTCTGTTTCAATGCTTTAATATAAATCTAGTTGTTGTTCCATCTGTGATTCTGGAATAACTTCAAACGGTGTATACCTGGAGGCTAAGGGCCCGGCCCTGGTGGAACACTTGCTCCTGTATCATTATCTTTAGTTCATGTGTGGTTTTTATTATCAGCGTGAATAGGAAATTTGTTGTGTTTTGTTATCTTATATTGTAGCTCTGTTATATTTCATATATCATTCTCTGCAACAAGGAAGTCGTAATGTGCATTTTGATATTATAACGTATTACTATTCCTTTAAAGTCGTTAATGTAACATTGTTGTTCTCTACAAAATGCTATTGTTGTTTAATTGCGGAGTAATCAAGCTGTAACCTTCTTAAGCTGGTATTACTGTATTTGTCTATGGTTTATACTTTATACGATTATTGTTCAATTGACATTGCAGTTCCATTATGAATTGTGATCGTTACCCTTTCTAACCAGGATTAATACTTGTGGTATCAGACTCAGATTACTTTTTTTCTTAATATCTCTGTATGCTGTGTGTATTATTATTTCAGCACCGTAGTCTCTAAGCGTTGTTCCATATTTCATTGGTAATTGGTTGCCATTCCATTTCTGTTTGTTGTTCGATTTATCCTTTGAGTATTCTGTAGGATAAGGTTGTTGCACTTGTTTTTGTAGATTAAGGTGTTGTTGTTCATCAGATTTAGTGTTGTTACATTTTCTAGTTGCTGTTCCATTTCTTAATTCCTGTTCCATTTCCCGTTATTTGCGTTATTGATTGCTTTGATGTGTAGAACGATCTGAAACTGTAGTGGGCATTGGAATTTGCTGTCTAGTCCCTAGATTGATGATCTATTCCTTGACTACTTTTGGTTACATCAGTTTCCAAAGGGATGAGTTATTGTTACTAGACCCTTGACTAATACATTGCTTATTTTTCTGAATGAATGATTTAGGCTTCAAGGTATTTTGCTGTAAGTAGATTTTCTTTCAAGCATCTGTTTACTCCTGTATTTTCTTGAGCACTATATTACTAGCATTACTCTGACAAATGACAGCCTCAAACTAAGTACACTCTTTGAGATAACAAATCATTCCTGGATTGACAAGTTAATGTGAGGTAATTAGAGGTGAAAAAGACCCTTTTTACGGCTCAACATTTTGGCGCCGTTGTCGGGGAAGAGTGTAGCCATTTGTTTCTTTTTTCGGAGTAGTGTAGGAACCTGTTAGGAAATGGTTGGGTTTTAAAAATGGAAGGTAAGAACTTGTGTAAGGAGTACGTAATAGCCCTGCTCCCCAGCCCGATTTCCTACATATTTGTTGTTGTTTTGTTTGGGTAGAACCTAACAGTTGATTTGTGTGCATGACTAAGCAGAAAAAGCCAGAAAAGAATCCCAAACCTCTACCCAAGCCTAATAAAGCTAAGGAGCCAGTGACCCTTGGCTGATCGACCTTTATAGACAAATCTTTAAGAAAGCAGAATCTCAGCCTTTAGTAGGACCTAGAAAATTTATTTCTAGACAACCTACTAGTTCCCTTCAGGGCACAGGATCACCATCTGTAGCCTTTGCTGAGGCGCATAGTTAAACTGAAGAGAAATATTTCCAAGAAATTGAAAATTCTAGCTCAAAATCATTACAAGAAGGGAACCTTAGTAATCTCTGTGAAGGAAGGGGAGAAACAGGTGAAGCAGAAGAACCAAAATCTCCTCCTAGGGTAATTCAGCCATTAAGTAGCGGAGATAAGGGGAGTGCTGCAAAAATCATTTATAAAGAAATTAAAAAACTTGAATCCCCTCAGACATTAGGCACTCTCATCATCCCAAATAAAGGAAGTGTTGTCAAGGCCATTCCCATTAGAGCCATTCCCTATCGACAACCTAGGAATACCCTCCTAGATATCCCAGAAGGGTATTGGCATATATTTGATCAAATGGCCCAAAATCAGCCTAACACCCAAACCTCTACTCTGCAATACCCCATTGTGGATACTGCAACCAATGCACCTATGAAGGAAATTCCCCTTCAGCATATCCCTACATTCTGTGGCCTTACATCAAAAGATCCAGATGCATTTCTGTTTGAATTCGACGTGCTGTGTAGAGGATATGACTATACCACTGATCCCTCGAAACTGAAATTATTTCCTTCTACATTAAAAGGAGCTGCTTTGAGATGGTTTATGGGATTAGGTGGTGGTGTTATAAATAATTGGGATCAAATGAAAGAGTCTTTTCTAAAAAAGTATCAGGATTATTGCAGGTCTCGAGAATTAAAAGATGAAATATTTCAGATGGTAGCTAAACCAAATGAAACATTGGAAGAGTATGTTGAATGATTCCAGTATAATCTTCAAAGATCTCATTATGCATCATTACCTTTACTTGATAATGTATTAAAAACAACATTAATTAGGGGAATGAAGGAACAATGGATTGAGACATTAAACATTATGGGGAAAGGAGATATTTATCAAGAAAATTTTGCTGACATTATTGATTTATGTATCAATAGTTCGAGAGGCACCACAAGAATAAAACCAGTAGAGCATGATTGATTCACACGAGATAACAGAATTTCGGCAGAAGGAGTAACTCGTGCAGAAATTGGAAATTTATTAGAAAATTTTAAAACTGAAATATTGGGGACGCTGACAACACAACTTGATATTATGCAGGCTAAACAGAGGCAAGTAGAAGCAGAACAAAATTTGGCAATCTTCTGTCCCAGATGCAGGAAGAAACACAGCCACAAGGAGTGTCCATTAGATGCAGTTCAAGTTTGCGCCATTTGTACAAAAGGCCACTCCACAGAGAGCCGCCCCTCACTTCCTGGATTGAAAGTAGTATACAAGGAAGCAGAAGAAGAGCCAGAACCAGTGTATCTACTTAATCAATGCCGTCAGTGGCAGTGGCGACAAACAGGGATGTTTTCAGATGCAGCTTCTTCTTTCCAGCCTCAGCAATACCATGCTCAACAATATAATTCAATGTGGAAAAATCAACCTCCCTTCCCGAACTGGTCACAACAATCATTCCCTTCATCATCCCCATGGCTGAGTCAAGCAAGCCAACCCAATTGGCCAAATTTTCCCTATACCCCACCATATTGGCAAAACAATGTTTTTCCATCGCAATGGACTCCTCCTACTTCATAGAGTCAAACCTGGTAGATAAACTGGCAAAGACCGATGAACCATCCAGTAGGAACTATCCCGCTCCCTCAACCTACGTTTCCAGCTCTACAACAAAATCCCCAGTCTAATTTAAGGCCGCAACTCCTAGCCAACCCAACCCTAATCCAAATAATAGACTGATCTAGACCATCCAAATAATTGAAACACCAGAAACAGGAACCGATCTAAAGGAGTGTGATGACCTTCAATTAAGATCGGGGTGTATCATTGAAACAGAGGGAGATAAACAAATCCATGTTGAAAATCAGTTACCTGTAGAAAAACCGTTACAGGAAGAGGACGTGCCCATACAACAAATTCATGATCCAGCAACCACATCCTCTCCTCCATTCCCAGAATGCTCGATTATACCTTGACCTATACAACATCCTGATTTTGACATTCTGGGAGAATTACAAAACCTGTACATAAAAATCCCGCTCCTCCAAGCCATTCAAGACATCTCAATATATGCAAAAACTATCAAGGAGCTATGTATAAAGAAACCAAGGAGGAAAATTAATATACCCAAAAGTCCAAGTGGTTGGAACTTTACCTGACTTATTATCAGGAAAAGAAATACCCGTTAAATATGAAGACCCAGGAAATCCAATAGTAACCATACAGATCTATGGTCAAACCTTCTCTAATGCCTTAGCTGATCTAGGAGCTGCAATTAACATCTTAACAACCGCTACTTGCCAAAAACTAAGCATTACATCAGTAGAACTGACCTCCACTTTATTAGAATTGGTTGAGCATTCCGTAGTTAGGCCAGAGGGCACACTACAGGATTTTATGGTATCTGTTGATTCCTGAGAATATCCGGCCAATTTTCTGATAATAAACCCCAAAAACTGACTTGATGGACGCCCATTGATCTTAGGCAGACCTTGGCTCGCAACTGCCGATGCTTATATTGGCTGTCAACAAGGAAATATGACCATTTCTAGGGGGATAAATATTAAGAATCTAGCTTTATACCCCCCAACACAGCCAAGTGTCATGATAATAAAAACTAACAAGAACCCTGTGTCATACCTTACAGAAAATGTTAGATCTCCATTAACCATACAGGAGGCCCTCGATTTTAAAGACCAAACAGAAGAAGATGCTATTAATAATTTCATTAGCCAAGCCGAACCCAGACCCCACGTACAATGTCACATGATAGAAGCAACATTTGATAACGCATTAGAAGAGGACCTTCTTAAAGATACGCATGATCAACCAATACCTACTATCTCTGTCTTGAATAGCAAAATTGTGGAAATTGAGCCAGGAAATACTTTAAACATTAATGCCAACCTGACTTACGAACAAGAAAAGAAACTCATCTAGTTATTGAGGAAACATAAAGAAGCATTTGCATGGGACTACCCTGATATGAAAGGAATTGATTCCTAGTTATGTACACACCACACTTATTTAGAAAAGGATGTGAGACCTGTTTGCCAACCGCAAAGGAGATTTAGTCCTCATCTAAAAGAAGTTGTAAAAGCTGAACTCCAATGACTTTTGGATGTTAACTTCATATACCCTATCTCCGATAGTAAATGGTCTCTCCACTTTTTGTGGTACCGAAGAAGAATGGAAAGTGGAGGATTTGTGTAGACTATAGAGAATTAAATAAAGCAACACAAAAAAACCACTTTCCCCTTCCATTTATTGATCAAGTATTAGACACTTTGGTAGGAAATAAATTCTTTTCTTTCTTAGATGGCTTCAGTGGATACAATCAGATTCAAATTGCCCCTGAAGACCAAGACAAAACTACTTTTACTTGTCCTTGGGGAACATTTGCCTATAGAGTTTTACCTTTTGGCTTATGCAATGCTCTTGCCACATTTCAAAGAGCTATCCTCAACATTTTTTCAGACCTAATAAATGAGGGGCTCGAAGTCTACATGGATGATTTTACACCATACGGAGATGATTTTGATCCAGCATTGTACACACTAGAAAAAGTCCTGCAGCGCTGCATTGCCACCAGGCTTTGCTTAAGCCATGAAAAATGCTATATGATGATGACTGAAGGACTTATTCTAGGCCACTATATCTTAGCAGCTAGCATGAAAGTAGACCCAACCAAAATCCAAATAATTTTGCTAATTCCCACCCCTAACACTCAAACAGAGGTACGCAGTTTTCTTGGATTCTCTCGTTATTATAGAAGGTTCATAGAACATTATTCACATATTGGTGCACCTCTATATACACTAACAGGTAATGTTGACTTTATTTGGATAGAAAAATGTGACCGTGCTTTTCAAGATCTGAAGAAGCTTGTCTCCACAGCTCTAGTCCTTCGTGGACCAAATTGGAACCTACCATTCCAGATTTCATCAGATGCCTCAGATACAACTATTGGAGTAGTCCTTGGGCAGGAAGAGGATAAAAAACCATATGCAGTTTATTATATTAGCAAGAATTTATCCTCTGCTGAATTAAATTATACTGTTACTGAAAAGGAATTTCTAGCTGTAATACATGCTATCAATAAGTTCAGGCATTACATTACGGGATATCCTGTTATTTTATATACAGATCACTCTGCCATAAAATATTTAGCAAATAAACAAATCACAACTGGTAGAATAACTAGATGGCTGATTTTATTGCAGGAATTTGACATTACAATCAAGGACAGACCTGGAAAAGAAAATCATGTAGCTGACTTTCTCTCCTGAATACCAAAGCCAGTGGATGCAACAGTAGTTGAAGATCAATTCCCAGATGAGAATTTGTTTGCTGTCACTATTAAAACACCCTGGTATGCTGATGTTACGAACTACTTAGCAGTAGATAAATTACCAAAACATCTGACCCCTAATGAACAGAAACAGATTGTCCAGCAAAGTGTTCGATTTTCCTGGATTGGGGGCTACCTGTTTCATACAGGAGCAGATATGCACATCAGGAGATGTGTCCGGGAGGATGAAATTTTTGATATTTTGAAATCTTGTCATGATGGACCATGTGGTAGACACTTTTCCGATAAGAGAACTGGACATAAGGTGCTACAAACAGGGTATTATTGGCCTACGATTTTCAAAGACGCAAAGAAGTTCGTTCAAGCTTGTGACAATTGTCAAAGAGCAGGGCGCCCTAGTTAGCCTGATGAAATGCCCCTAAACCCACAACTGGTTGTCGAACCATTTGAGCGATGGGCACTTGATTTTGTTGGTCCAATCAACCCATCTTCGAATCAGAAAATATATATTCTAGTGGCAACAAAATACATCACCAAGTGGGTTGAAGCAGAAACATTACAGAGAACTACAAAGGATTCTGTCATACAATTCCTGTTTCATATATTTGTACAATATGGGATTCCAAGACATATAATTACAGATAGTGGACCATAGTTTGCTGGTAATAAGATTGCTGCAACACTTAAAAACTATCATATCCAGAATAAAATTACTACTCCATACCACCCACAAGCAAACGGTCAAGTAGAAAGCAGCAACAAAATAATAGAAGCAATCCTGAAAAAAACCATTGCGTCACATAGACGCGATTGGGCTGCAAAATTACTAGAAGCCTTCTGGGCCTATAGGACAACGTGGAGAAGCACTACTGGCTATTCACCATACCAATTGGTGTTTGGAAAGAAACCCATTTTCCCCACAGAATTCGAAATCCAAACACTGCGAACAACACAAGAAGTCGGCCCAGATCTAAACGAGGCACAGATTAATAGATTACAACAGGTCAATGAGCTAGATGAAATCAAGCTCTCTGCTCTTCAGCAGAGAGCTAAATGGCATGACGCTCTCATTAAAAAAAAAGTCTTCTGTGAAGGAGACTGGACGCTCTTATACGATTCCTGGGAAACTTCAGACTCGCTGGCTAGGGCCATATGAAATCTAGAAGGTACATGATAATGGCACCCTAACTCTAGTCACTATTGATGGATCTGGTCATACCTTTAAAGTAAATGGCCATCGAGTTTGACTATACCACAAACCACTTACTCGGGAATCCTTCTGTCAACAACTACATGGGGACTCCGATATGGAAATTCTACAGGGGGAAAAGCAATCTTCCTCACCTGTGATTCATTAAGTGATTCACCTTTGTTTATATACTTTGTACATAATTTCTTTTTTCTGTTTTTCCTACTGTTCCTCTTCTAAGAAACAACATTTGTGTGCACTTTTGTCATTTTTGCTATTCCTTTTCTAAAGAGACAACATTTTTGTTTGTTGTTCCTTTTTCAAAAGAACAACACCTTTGTTTCAGCCGTTTCTTTTTCTTTTTCATTTTGCTGTTCCTTTTCTAAAGGAACAACATTTGAGTGTTTTGTTGTTCCTTTTCCAAAGGAATGACACTTTTTCATTTTGCTGTTCCTTTTCTAAAGGAACAACATTTGAGTGTTTTGTTGTTCCTTTTCCAAAGGAATGGAACTTTTTCATTTTGTTGTTCCTTTTCTAAAGGAACGACATTTGAGTGTTTTGCTGCTCCTTTTCCAAAGGAACGACACTTTTTGATTTTTGTTGTTCCTTTTTCAAAGGAACGACATTTGCATTTTGCTGTTCCTTTTCCAAAGTAACAACACTTTTCAACACCTGTGTTTCTATTGTTCCTTTTTCAAAGGAACGACACTTTTCGTTTTTTGTTGTTCCTTTTCTAACAGAATGGCATGTTTGGTTTTTGTTGCTCCTTTTTCGAAGGAACGACACTTTCGTTTTTGCTGTTCCTTTTTCAAAGGAACAACACTTGAATTCCTTTGCCCTTCCTTTTTCAAACAACAACATTCTTGTATTCGTTTTACATATGCTTATAGATCCCTGTTGTTCCTCTTGTTTCAGGTCTTTTGGAGTACAACTATACACTCATGCAATGGATACAAAGCTAGAGCATACTGAAATTAGCAAATTATGTAAAATCACTACATTTACAAGAAATTGCTGTGAATTGATAAAGAGGAACGAAGGAAGGACACAATTATTCATTACTTTTTCTGTCATTACCCTACTAACACCAACATGATTGGCCATCTTTATCATGATGGTTCTTTTTAAATTCCCATAATCTTCTTTGATAATTATTAAGGAATAAGAACAAAGGGTTTATATTTTTCTATTGAGATGTTAAGACTTCTTCCACCATTCCTCTATTAAGGAGGGTCGAACCACCCTTTGTGTATAAATAGGAAAGCATGTTATAAAAATAAAAAAAGACGAATGTTTTGAATTATCAAATGCAGGATAAGGGGTCTCATCAAGAGCCAGGCTACCATGATCATAAGGAATAAAGTGAAATGGCATTCCCACTATGGCCACCACACCAGGGATATGGTCCAAGAGGCACATCAGAAAAAATAAAGAGTCCTTGGAATAGGAGGTCACATCACAAGCCGGCTTGCCCACCTTTCACTCCTTCCTGGTGAATGGCATTATGATTTAACTAGTTACCAAGCGAGCATAATGACCTCCATTTTGACACTCAATAAAAATTCCCACGCATACACAAAGGATCATGGTTCCATGGGTGAAACAAAGAACTCTGCCAAGGTTATGGACACCTGTCGGCAACAGAGCTCTGTTAATGGTATTGAAGTCACGTTTCTTATACGCCAATAGTCATCATTAATACCCTTTTCGGTCTTATAACTTTGTAATCTGTCAAATAGGATTATGCATATCCCTTCCCGAAACCATTAAACGCATGAAAATCCATTATAACCAATCATGACGGAAAAAGTAGAAATGGCCGCATTACACTCGTTATGCACGTCAGCTGTCCTATCCTCCCAGCCTCGCATCATGTAACCAGATTTTCTTATTTATTAAGCAACCTTATTATACACCTCGATTTTGGTAAGCTACTACTTTTGTAAACATGGAATCCTTGCATAGACTGTTCCTTTATGACCCTTGTACAAGAACAGATCAGCTCGCCGCTCCTTCATTTGACGGCCGAGGATGGCCTATCATATTGCGAGGGGCGTTGACTTCATAATTTGCAGATATACATGTCAATCTATTACTCGGGAATAGCAAGGCTTAATGGTATCTCATTTTGCATGCCTTGCTGTTCCTAAGATATTTCCGTGTGTAACAATTAGTAAGATTTGAACGAGCATTGTGATTTTACTATTTTCTTCTATGTTGCTAATAGTTTGAACATCTTGTTGTTCCATTGCCATTTCTATGTCTTTACAATGAGCTAAAAGCATGGGAGGAAGGTCAATTCGAAGAGAACCATAGGTATTGACAGTTTTCGATGCTGCACGAGAAATCCTGGAAAAGGCAGGATGGTTAGTCTATCTTAACCACATACAGGAATCCAACGAGACAGTGGCAATAGAATTCTTGCAGAATTTAAAAGAAAATCACTCCATAGTAAGGGGAAAACATATAACAGTCACCGATGATGTAATTACAGAGGTCTCGGGACTGCCAACCACTGGACCTGTGTGAACTCTGAAGAAGGAGAGACTGCAAAAGATCATGGGGATCTTCCAGGATGTAGGCCAGAACCTGACAGTCAAAGGAAAGGGAGTCCTACCAGTAGCATTAGGAGAACCATGGGCATAATTGGCGAGGATCATCCAAAGCTACATCACCTGTGAAGGTAGGAAAGACGTGGCAATACCACGACACCTTAAAATCTTAGCTGTATTAAAAGAAAAATGCTCTTTGAACCTACCTGCATTTTTGAATTCATTATTGCATGATGTTGCATGAAGCATGAAAAAGTCACAAAATTTGGAATTGCTGGTGAGTCACCATGGGTTAATACGGCTGATAGTTAGCCATATTTGGCTCAGCAACAGAGCAACTGGGAAGAACTAATTGTTATAATAGATGGGGCACTGACTTTGCCAGCTCCAAAACACAAACACACTGCCAGTACACCAGCTAGACCATCAAAATGGAGAAAATTAGTTAGATTGGCATGAATTAGAGGAAGGTTGGAAAATCCGCAAGGGGGTACCAGCCAGCCTATGGAAATAGATGACTCAGGGGATGAGGAAACCCTGCAATTGGAAGGAGAAGAGAATGAGAAAGAAGTAGAAGAAAATGAGGAAGGAGAGACAGATGAAGAGACATAGCAACCTGAGCAGGTGGAGGCGGAGGCAGAATAACGTGAAGAGATTCCACTGCAAAGTCCATTGCAAGAGGACGAATTAGCCAAAATTCTTGCCAATATGGGTGAATATGGCCAGCCTCTCAGCCCGCTAGGCCTCCAGACTGAGGAAGAACCGAAGGAGCATTCTACTCAGGATAAAAAAGCACCCGAGGAATTGTACGACGAGAAAGAAAACGAAGAGAATCATTCTGTTTATGATGATGAAGATATGGGAGGTGAACAATCCACTCCCAGCTAGACTACACCAGTAGAATTGCATGAAGAAGAAGGGGTGGATAAGGAAGTTACCCAGGAATTAACAGAACCAGCTAGGGTTTCTACTCCTGAGCAGCCTGAACAAAACATCGAAGGAGCACCCCAAGAGGAAAACCAGGGAATTGGCTAGGATAGCAGTCCAGGCCCGAGTAAACAGACAATTGTTCCTTCTAAGGAAGCAGAAGAAATCAAAAAATTACGAAAATAACAACAAAGGTTACTAAATGTGATAGCTCGACTTTAGCAGCAAATCAGGGTTTTGAGGATAAGAAAGAGAACAAAGAGAACTTCTGGGGAAACACATGCAGCTACTCCACTGAAACCTCCCAAGAAAAAGATCAGAAAGACCCCTATTTAGCCTGCTATTCAAAATCCTGCTAAAGAACAATATATTGTTCAAATTGTTGTCGAAGAACAACCTACTGTTCAAATCGCCATTGAAGAACAATTTGATATTCAAACTATTGTTAAAGAACAAACTGCCGTTCAAAAGAAAAAGGAACAACATTCTACTGTTGCTCATATTGAAGTACAAATGGACGATATATTGACATGTGACAAAGAAGTTTAGACAGAGACATAGCCCTCTGAAAGGATGCATACTATGAATACAAGGTGACGTAATAGGAAGATTCAAGTAAATCTTCCGCTGGCCACTACTATGTGGGACAGCGATCCCAGTATAGTAACCCTACGAGAGGGTTTGATGCAAGCACAAAAAGCAGTTGAAAAACTCACCGAACGAACAGTTTCTCAAGAAAAGTATGAAGAATTACAACAACAGCTAAGAAATGTCAATTTATCTGAGAGCCAAGCCTTTGAAGGATGGCGAAAAGAACAAGAAAAAGTTGCAAAGGTAACTCATAGATTAGATGTAGTCATCAGACAGATGGATACCTTATGCTCTTTGTACATTGACGTCCTAGCATGTAGAGCCCCTCCCAAGAATTATGCCTTGTTTTTAATGGAACGATATTTGCAATTGAAAATTAAGGCCGTCAAAGCAGGAGCCCCTATCCAAATTAATACCATTGATGATTTTATAAATTGTTGTAAGAATTATGGAGTGAAGGTTCAAAGACTACTGTGTGACTTCTATTTGCATAACCTTGTGCTAGACCAGGACACAGAGTAGAACTCTGGCCCTTTCGTTGGGGATATCCAACTGCAAGAATTTATTTCGTTTGGAGTCAATCAAATTAAATGGCTTAAAACCTATAATGCCTTCCAAAGACAAGAAAACGGATTAGACTTATGGGTAAGAGTTGAGCCTAGAGACCCACTACAGTTATGGAACAAACATAGGAGCTTTATGAAGACTTCGGGCATGATTGATGCATTAAAACCCATTCATACAATAATCAACCGGCAAGGGATAGAATACTTCTTTACCATTAAGGACCTTGCCGTTGTAGCTGCTAAATTTCGATATCAGACCTCTAATATGAACATCCAACTCAGGGAACCATTTAATTATGAGAATTTTAAGCTAGTCGCTGATCGTCTGAACCTCTATGGCAAAATTATCTTGAGGGCAGGGCCATCTTGGTTAGGATATAGGTTTCGAAGCCAGATTATTTGGCACCCTACACCTGGATACCAAGCCCTGTATGAGATGCCTAAGGGTCAGACAGGCCATCTTTTTGAACACCTAGCTAGGCATCACAGCTGTAGGCCACCACATGAGATCCCATCTCCAACCTACTCTCTCACTGCCTTACATGTCAACTACAATGTTTTCATGAGGGCATGAAAAAGGGTAAGTAGGGGGGTGTGTGGAGTATTGAAGAAGGTATGTTTTCATTGACTATTTTGCTATCTTTTCTCTAGAACTCATAACATCTTTGCATCATGAACTAGGAAGATAATGGGAAATCATGACAAAATATATAAAGATTTATATGCAATATGAAAACGCTAATAATCGCTATTTCTTATGTAGGAAAACGCAAAAACTAAAGATTGCCGCTCCAAGGAAAAAGACAGGGCCAAGCTAACTGCTGTCCCTTTGGCAGGGAACCATATGCAAACAAGACGATCTAAATTAAAACATCTCAACCAAGGAAAGGAAAAAGAGGTATCGACTCGACACAAGAAAACGACTGGATAACTGAGGATTAACAGCTTGGTGAATCCCTCAGGATCCTTTGATACTGAGGGATCGCTACTTTAACTATTTTTGCATCCTTGATATCTCCACTTCAGCTGTTATAAGTAGGGGCAGCACTGCTAGCCTGGGGAGATGGTTAATTTGTCATGTAACTTTGTTCTGTACTTGAACTTTGATCATCGACTCTCGTTGAGAAGAGATTTACTGTAAATCTATTTGAATGCTTTAATATAAATCTGGTTGCTGTTCCATCTGTGATTCTGGAATAACTTCAAGCGGTGTATCCCTGGAGGCTAAGGGCTCGGCCCTGGTGGAACACTTGCTCCGGTATCATTATCTTTAGTTCGTGTGTGGTTTGTATTATCAGCTTGAATTGGTAATCTGGTGTGTTTTGTTATCTTATATTGCAGCTCTGTTATATTTCATATATCGTTCTCTGCAACAAGGAAGTCGTAATGTGCGTTCTGATATTATAACGTATTGTTATTCCTTTAAAGTCGTTAATGTAACATTGTTGTTCTCTATAGAATGCTATTGCTATTTAATTTTGGAGTAATCAAGCTGTAACCTTCTTAAGCTGGTGTTTATGTATTTTTCTATGGTTTATACTTCATACGATTGCTGTTCAATTGACATTGCATTTCCATTATGAATTGTGATCATTACCCTTTCTAACCAGGATTAATACTTGTGGTATTAGACTCAGATTATTGTTTTTCTTAATATCTCTATATTCTTTGTGTATTATTTATTTCAGTACCGTAGGCTCTAAGCGGTGTTCCATATTTCATTGGTAATTGGTTGCTGTTCCATTTCTATTTTCTATTCGATTTATCCTTTGAGTATTCTGTAGGATAAGGCTGTTGCACTTGTTTCTATAGATTAAGGTGTTGTTGTTCATCAGATTTAGTTGTTGTTACATTTTCTAGTTGTTGTTCCATTTCTTATTTGCTATTCCATTTCCCGTTATTTGCGTTATTGATTGCTTCGGTGTGCAGAACGATCTGAAACTGTAGTGGGCATTGGCATTTGCTGTCTAGTCCCCAAATTGATGATCTGTTCCTTGATTACTTTTGGTTACATCAGTTTCCAAAGGCATGAGTTATTGTTACTGGACCCTTGACTGATACATTGCTTATTTTTCTGAATGAATGATTTAGGCTTCAAGGTATTTTGCTGTAAGTATATTTTCTTTCAAGAATCTGTTTACTCCTGTATTTTCTTGAGCACTATAGTACTAGCATTACTCTGACAAATGACAGTCTCAAACCGAGTACACTCTTTGAGATAACAAATTGTTCCTGGATTGACAAGTTAATGTGAGGTAATTAGAGGTGAAAAAGACCCTTTTTACGGCTCGACATTTTGGCGCCGTTGTCGGGGAAGAGTGTAGCCATTTGTTTCTTTTTCAGAGTAGTGTAGGAACCTGTTAGCAAAGAGTTGGGTTTTAAAAACGGAAGGTAAGAACTTGCGTAAGGAGTATGTAATAGCCCTGCTCCCCAGTCCGCTTTCCTACAGATTTTTTGTTGTTTTGTTTGGGTAGAACCTAGCAGTTGATTTGTGTGCATGACTAAGCAGAAAAAGCTAGAAAAGAATCCCAAACCTCTACCCAAACCTGATAAAGCTAAGGAGCCGGTGCCCTTGGCCGATCGACCTTTATAGACGAAATATTTAAGAAAGCAGAATCTTAGCCTTCAATAGGGCCTAGAAAAGTTATTTCTAGACAGCCTACTAGTTCCCTTCAGGCAACAGGATCACCATCTGTAGCCTTTGCTGAGGTGCATAGTCAAACTGAAGAGCAAGATTTTCAAGAAATTGAAAATTCTAGCACAAAATCATTGCAAGAAGGGAACCTTAGTAATCTCTGCGAAGGAAGGGGAGAAAAAAGTGAGGAAAAAGTACCAAAATCTCCTCTTAGGGTAATTCATCCATTAAGCAGCCCAGATAAGGCGAGTGCTCCAAAAATCATTTATAACGAAATTCAAAAACCTGAATCTCCTCAGACATTAGGCGCTCTCATCATCCCAGATAAGGGAAATGTTGTCAAGGCCATTCCCGTTAGAGCCATTCCCCATCGACAACCTAGGAATACCCTCCTAGATATCCCCGAAGGCTATTGGCATATATTTGATCAAATGGCCCAGAATCAACCTAACACCCAAACCTCTACTCTGCAATACCCCATTGTGGATACTGCAGCCAATGCACCTATGAAGGAAATTCCCCTTCAGCATGTCCCTACATTCCATGGCCTTACATCAGAAGATCCAGATGCATTTCTATTTGAATTCGATGTGCTGTGTAGAGGATATGACTATACCACCGATCCCAAGAAACCGAAATTATTTCCTTCTACATTAAAAGGAGCTGCTTTGAAATGGTTTATGGGATTAGGTGGTGGTGTTATAAATAATTGGGATCAAATGAAAGAGTCTTTTCTAAAAACGTATCAGGATTATTGCAGGTCTCAAGAATTAAAAGATGAAATATTTCAGATGGTAACTAAACCAAATGAAACATTGGAAGAGTATGTTGAACGATTCCAATATAATCTTCAAAGATCTCCTTATGCATCATTACCTTTACTTGATAATGTATTAAAAAAGACATTAATTAGGGGGATGAAGGAACAACGGATTGAGACATTAAACATTATGGGGAAAGGAGATATTTATCAAGAAAAGTTTGCTGACATTATTGATTTATGTATCAGTAGTTCGAGAGGCAGCATAAGACTAAAACTAGCAGAGCATGATTGATTCGCACGAGATAATAGAATTTCGGCAGAAGGAGTAACTCATGCAGAAATTGGAAATTTATTAGAAAATTTTAAAACTGACATATTGGGGACGCTGACAACACAACTTGATATTATGTAGGCTAAACAGAGGCAAGTAGAAGCAGAAAAAAATTTGGAAATCTTCTATCCCAGATGCAGGAAGAAACATAGCCACAAGGAGTGTCCATTAGATGCAGTTCAAGTTTGCGCCATTTGTACAAAAGACCACTCCATAGAGAGCTACCCCTCACTTCCTGGATTGAAAGAAGTATACAAGGAAGCAAAAGAAGAGCTAGAACCAGTGTATCTACTTAATCAGCGCTGCCAGTGGCAGCCATGACAAACAGGTATGTTTTCAGGCGGAACTTATTCTTTCCAGCCTCAGCAATACCATGCTCAACAATATAATTCAATGTGGCAAATTCAACCCCCCTTCCCGAATTGGTCACAACAATCATTCCCTTCATCATCCCATGGCCGAGTCAAGCAAGCCAACTCAATTGGCCAAATTTTCCCTATACCCCACCATATTGGCAAAACAATGTTTTTCCATCGCAATGGACTTCTCCTACTTCACAGAGTCAAAGCTGGCAGATAAACTGGCAAAGACGGATGAACCAGCCAGTAGGAACTATCCCGCTCCCTCAACCTACACTGCCAGCTCTAGCTATGTATGGCTCTCATCATGATTTTTTTTTTGTAAATGATTGAACAATGTATCTATGACCTAATGGATGACATGGGAGTTAATATGTTGAGGCCTCAGTGTCTCTTAGTGATTTTTAGCTAAGTATGAGACGCTAATGCTCAAATATATTATTTACACCTATATATTACATATTCATGATATGCTTAACGAAATGCTTGTCATGGCTAGTAGGGGTCTAGTCGAGGTCTCATTCAATTGATTTCATTTATACTATAAATTCCTTGTTATTTTACTGCTCTAAAAATGTGATTCAATTCTGGGCAGTACCCTAGGCTCTAGGCCTAAAAAAGTGTCTCAAATCTCGGGGACACTGGTGCAACATTGTGCAAAAGAGTCCTTGGATGCTGGCTTGCAGGCCTGTGGGAGCGTCCAGAGGTCCCCAGACGCTGACATAGCCATAGCATGAGAGCATCCAGAGGTCAAGTGGTCAAAAAGCTCATTGGGACCCAGGGGCTAGTTAGCAGAATGGTTGGATTACTTCATGAGATTTCTAATGCTGATGTTGAATGTTTGTATGGTGTGATTCTATTGATTCCACTTCCTTAATGTGACTTAGGAGGTCGAATACTATCATAGTGGCCTCTCATCGCATGTTTACTCCGACTGACCGGTTGCTTACGTAGATGTGGGAAGAGGGTGTTACATACCCAAAAGGTATCATTTGAATGGCTAAACCTACTTAAATCCTCTTATCTAACTTGAAATAGGTGAAGGTGACAATGAGTGTCATATATGTCTACTTCATGGTCAATTAATGGTATATTATCTAAATTAACAGGGTATTGAGAAGTAAGGATTTCATATTTCAACTTAGTAATTATGAAACAGACAAAGAGCAGTGGAATAAGTTACCTGAGAATATTTCTTGGAGACTCCTAGCTTGTAACTAACTTGATGTCCATAACTATGAGTGCAAATGGTTCCCTGTACAAGAATATTTGTATAACAATTACATTCATGAGCATCGTTGTCCTTCCCTTTCACAAATAGAATGATAGAATACCTTCCAACCTTTCTCCTCTGTCAACTACTTTCTTTTCCATTGGACATGAACTTCAAAATCCTTTCAAAGAGTATTTTCATTAGCGACTTCATTGATGATGTCATGCTAACATGGAATGCCACATCAATTATCCATGTAAACTACCTTGTCAACATTATTATGTCCACTTGTGCATGTATATCTTCAATGCAGTTGCTTACTTGTCCATTAAGTCACCTACCTTGCCATCCTTTGGATGTGCACCAACATTTTCCTTGCTCATTGCTCCAAATCTTGTCATGATACGTAAAATCACCCTTGGCAATACAGTTGGTAATGCTCATCCCCTGGTGGTTTTAATTTGGTGAGAGGCGGTCCTTGCAATCAAAAGTATCTATTGATCATACGTAGTTGGTTTGGCGTGAATCCCAACCACGACTCCTCTCCCCCACTAAACATCAACCACGGGGGTTCCATGATTCATATAAGCCATTAGATCTAGCACTCTTGTGCATTATTGATGATCCAACACTTGAATGCATGCATCATCTAACCTTTTTCTACTTTGCATGAAACCTTTGGAAAAAAGTATATTTTAAATAGAGGAGGAATGACTTTTTATAGAGTTTTATGAACCTAGAGGATGTTTGCAGGTAGCAAATTTAGGAATGAGATTGTTATCTCTGCAATTTTTAAGAAAATTTAGATTGGAAATCAGTTTCACTTTGGATAATCTTAGTTTCTCGAATTCTGATGCGCTATCCATCATGACCCTTCCATGGTAGGACTTGATGTTATTAAATAATGAATCCATATAGGTGAGGAAATTTTTAAATAGAGGAGAAATGACCTGTTATAGAGTTTTATGAACCTAGAGGATGCTTGTAGGTAGCGAATTTAGGAATGAGATTGTTATCTCTGCAATTTTTAAGAAAATTTAGATTGGAAATTAGTTTCACTCTAGATAATCTTAATTTCTCAAATTCTGATGCGTTGTCCATCATGTCCCTTCCATGGTAGGACTTGATGTTTTTTCTCTCAAATCTCTATAAAGTTCACGTAACATCATAATCCCAACCTTTTTTCCCCATGCACTTAAACCTTATAACCTTTTTTTTTAATGATATCTACACACACACACACACACACACAAGCAAACAAGAATCCTTTTGCTACATCAACTCCCTCAAGGGTTGAAACCATTGCTTGTAGCATATGACTTCTTTGTTACATTAAATCTACCTTATCCTCCCACAATTTACTTTTCTCAACAATGTCCTAAATCATGGCTTCCATTGCTAAGTGTTAGACTCTTTTGACATGTTTCATTATAGAGTTTGTATGACCCAACATTTCTACTACCACCTAACCACATATCACATAATTGAGTGATGAGTCTCCCAATAATTGATCAAGAGAACTCCAATTTTATATGAGGTTGCCCAATTCGCTAATAAGTCCGCTAGATAATTATTATGTCTAAAAACATGCATGGCTTTGATATCAACCATAAAACTCAAATAAATTTCAATCCTTTTAAAAATAATATTAAGATTAAGTTCTAACTTAAAAAAGTTAACATAAAATTATTACTTTCAAATCCCCACCATAATTAGTTTATAAATATGAAGTGCAATTGCTTGAAAGAGGGGGCATAAGCCTCTCCCTAATTATTAGTAACTTTCCCTAACTCGATAAAAATGATAATTCTAATTGTCCTTGAAAGTACACTGTACACTGCAATTCCATGACTAAGCATTTACTTCTTATTTAAAAACTAAAACTTAGTATATATAATATCATATATATATAGATATATATATTTATATATATATACTATATATATATATATATATATATATAATATTATAGAGTTTTGTTTGATAGAAAACACTTTTTAACACATAGAATTATTAAAAAAAACTATTACCTTTTTGTGCTATATTTTGATGGAGGTTCCTAGTTGATGGGCCTGTAGTTATTCAAAGGGTGCCCGATGGGATGCTTTGGCTGGCCCTACTTATTGGGTCCCTCTCTGAGCTCTAAGTCAAGGGAGGCTCGCCGGCAGGGGTTAAATTTGACGGGTCACTCTACTCGTCAAGGAATTTTTTTATGACGTTTTTATTTTTAAACTGCCCATCATATGACTTTTAATATTTATTTGTACAAGTTTCATCTAATTTCAAATTGTACTCATAATTGTCACAAATTTTCCATTCTCTATAGTACCATTCAGCTCAAGTTTCATTGCTACACTTTGTTTTGAGACCTGTTGATCAAACGTTTCTGCAAATTTTCCAGATTGTTGAAATGTTCTGAGTTTTTTTTTTTTTAAGATGGAAATAGTGATAAAAATAGATGGGAAATATATATAGAAACAACAAAAATAATATTATAAAGTGAAAAAACATATATTCATAATTACTCTCACATGAAAATAATGAATGTTAATATTGTTGCAACAAATTTGACAAAAATAATTCACTCACACATACTATGTTTTCCATTTAAGTCACTACCATGTTAATCCCATTAAAAGAACAATAGTTGTGAAATAATTTTCAAACCAAAA